>CAJQTV010000419.1:0-108140 GCA_907163055.1 Formica aquilonia x Formica polyctena
GCTGAGTTTATTAAACATTTCGTTAAAAGTTCTTGTTATCTCGTTGTTCTTCCGCCGGAAATTCTACTGCAAGGGGTAGATATTATTTTTTATTTATCTCGAGACCGGCATGGTTTCCATCACCGATTTCCTTGCGTCTTTCCCACGGATACTCGTGGATGTAGTTACTGACAAATGACAGTGTTTAAAAGAAACGTATGGCACAAGATGCTTTGTTTATTGAACGGTTCGTTCTTATCACCAACTGACGATCGTTACCGCAACGTCGCGGAAGAAAGGAATCGTGGAGTCGCCAGGACGTAACAGTTTAGATTCTGAAATATTAGTCTCGCCTGCTAGATATTCCTTTAGTTTATTCTTTATGCTAAGTGCAAAGAGTTCCAGAGCGTAGGCGTTTAATATTATGTGAAAGTTAGATGAGTCGAATGACGTGTCCGTAAACAAACTGTTAGGTATCGTTATAATATATTACAGCGATAAACGGGGAAAAACGATCGCAAGTTTTTTAGCACTGACCAAACTGGAAACATGTAATGCTGAGGGTACTCTTGATGAAATGAAATGATTTACAAAATTTGTTGGCCATTGGAACTGACAATGCTTCGCTTATGGTCGGGATAAATAACGGCGTTTATGCAAAACTGAAAGCGGAAATTCCGTCGCTAATTTTGATCAAGTATCTCTGCCACTCGTTGCAACTCGCCGTGTCACATGCCATGACCGATACTCTTCCGCGAAATCTCGAATTTTTAATTCACGAAACCTATAATTGGTTTTCAAAATCCGCTATCCGTCAAATAAAATACACTCAGTTTTACGAGACGATCAACTGTGGTGTACGCTCTTTACAAATATTACAGGTTTCCGACACGAGATGGTTATCTATAGAGACAGCTGTAGATAGAACGTTGAATCAATGGCTCGAGTTAAAAACTCATTTCAATATGACAAGACTTTCGGAGAAATGCTACTCTGAAATGCGGAGATTCTATACAACATGTATTGTGATAAAACAAACATGTTGTACTTGTTATTTCTGAAGCCGATTTTGTCTGAGATACAAGTCGTGAACAAGGCACTTCAAAGCGAGAAAAACGATCACGTAAAGCTTTTAAATGATCTCATCATCCTCGTGCAATTTCGAAAAAACTCGTATTGCCATCATGTAAAGTAGATCTCTGCTAAGTTCCATCGAAGATTATCTCGATCCTAAACCGTACTTGGGACATTCGTTCGAGAAAAAAGTTGAGCAGCTCAGAAAATACGGAAAGATTAGCGTTTACGAAGAGCAAGGAATCCGCGAACGATGCAAATCATCCTTACTCAGCTTTTTCAAACAGCTCAAACAACGATTGCCCGAGAACATAGGTATCCTTAAAAAAATATCGCTGTTGTCAGTGGATAATGTATTGCGGACGGTTAAAGAACCAATACAACCATTATTAGAGTACGTGGATGGCTCGAGAGATATCGATGCTATCGAATCGCAACTTTCAAAAATCAATTTGATTGATTGGATGAACAAAACCGATACCATTGCATTTTGGGATGAAGTGAATAAATACAGGAACGCATCCGGAAGTAACCCGTTCGCCGAATTTGCCACTTTTGCTCTATCAATGCTCATTCTGCCGTATTCGAATGCACAAGTTGAGCGGGTATTTAGCCAATTGAATGTTGTGAAAAATAAAGTACGGAATAAGATGTCGATCAAAATGACGAATGCAATCTTAACGATTCATTTCGGACTGAAAAGAAACGGCAAATGCTGCCACAATTACGTTCTGCCGTCAGAAGTTATATATAAAATTGGTTCCAAAGAAGCCTACACGAAAAAAGCGGGCGAATCGAGCTCGCAAGCAACTGATGGGGATGACGATATCATCGATTTTTGTTTCGATGAACATAATTAATTTTAATGCAGTTTTAAAACTTCGTTTATAAGACATCCTACGAGACAACTTTGAGATAATTTTTTAATTTCTTTTTTGAAAGTTTATTTAGTTTGTTATAAACGTTGTTTAGTTTATTTTATCAGAAATTATATAATATAAATAATGTTGAGTTTCTTTATTTTATCAGAAATGTAATATACTGATTATATAAGACTGATTATATAATAAAACAAATAATTTCAAGTTTATTTGAGTTTTTTTTATTTATGTTTGAATTGATGAGATTACGATTTCTCTGCGAGAAATTCTGTATTGAGATGAAGGCTTAAATTTTTATAAATTAACGAATATTGCCAAAGAATTTGAAACTTTGCTCAGTTTAAGTATGGGTTTAGGTTGGGGCTTTGGGTTGGGATTTTCAGTATTTTAAATTCAGTTTGTTTGCAGAAATTACATATGCATAAAAACAATCCAATTTTTAAACCACCAAATTAGATGTCGATAGTCGATATTTTCAATAATGTTCCCTTCATATTATCCACTTTTAGAAAATTTCTCATTAAAAATAAATAGGCCGGTATTCATAGTCCGTTCTTATATTGAAGATCGTTTTAAGATACGATCTCAAGATGTTAAAATTTTAAGATGACACAAGACCACACTTAAGACGATCTTGGATATAAGAACGGACTATGAATATCGGCCTTAAATTTATAACCCCTAAAATACTAAATTACATTAAAATTACCATATTTCCCGATAAAAACATCAAATTATCTTAAAATAACCAAATTTCCTATTAAAATTATTTTAAAATCATCAAATTTTCCGCTAACCACTAAACCAATAAATGTTGCCACCAAAAGTCTTCCAAAACCACCAAATCTAGCGGGAAAACCACCAAGTTGGCAACACTGCTCCGTAGGTACATGGGAGCATTTATCAATCAAAAAATAGGTTGTGAAACCAATTTATGAAGATTTAGGTAGCGACGAATTGTTAACTCGCTGCTTAGGAGGTTTCCCACAAAATAACAATGAAAGTTTCAACTCGACTGTGTGGTCGATAGCGCCAAAAATCTATTCCAGTGGGAAAAAAAATAATAGAAATAGCCACAGACACCGCTATCTGCAACTTTAATAATGGTTTGACCAGTCTGATGGAAATTATGCAAGTCCTGAACATTGCTGTGGGCCTCAACTGTTATAATTTCTGCATGGAAGCGGATGCGCGCCGCATCAAAGAAGCCGAGCGCTCTATGACCGATGCCGCAAAAAAGTTTCGGAGGGCTTTAAAATCCACTAGAAAAAAAGCAGACGAGGCCAATGTAGAAGTCAAAGGATACTTTTACGGTGCAGGCATTGCAGACTAAAGGTAACATTGAGATTTATAATTTTATAAACAAAAAATCAGTACTCAAAACTTTAAACGCGTTTTTCTCAAAATGGCATTTTTAAAATCGGTGTACGATAACTCTTACAATTTTTATCCGATTCATTTGAAATTTTCACAGAATACTCTCTGTTACATAATTTATGGAAGTACGTAAAATTTTTACGGTATCTTAAAAACTTTTTGCACTTAATATTTTTATACAAAAATTTTAGGGAAAAGAATGACACTCTTTTTTCAAATGTTCACCATTTTTGCAAAAATCAAAATTTTTTAAAAAGCCTACGTACTTTGAGTTTTTGACATGTAGATAATGAAAATCTTTTGTATTTTGTCCCAGGTCAAACCGTGTGGCAGATATCATGTACGCCGCGGGAGCGTGTATCTACAAAAGAAGCTCGGCGATGCGGCCAAAGCACCGCCATTTTGTAAAATAAAAAATTTTTTTGAATATTTTTTTACCCTTTAAGGTTCATGTAATAAAGCCCTTATAAAAAGTTTCTGACTGAATAAATTATTTTCCTTAAATAAATTGCCAAAGTTAGGTATCATTTTTAGGCCTCAGGAGTGGTGTAAGGCCTTAATTCTATTGGTAAGCCGATGGACGAATCCCGAATTTCCAAATTCTAATTCGGCAACGATCCCGAATTTCATGTGCCTCACCCGAGGCGTAACAAAATTGGTGTGTCGTCTTTTAATTGTGTTTATTGTATTAACGAGATGGTCGATCCTCAATCGTACAACATCCGTACTTTTTCATCCTTTGCTTGCCGCATGGGTAATGTTATTAACAATAATTTTGTTTCTTTTTGTGTGCGCGGCATATCAAGCGACGCGGTAGCGTCGCGACGCCAAGTATATAAAAAAAACGTTTCGGCTTGTCAACGGTTTGCCTATGTTGCCTATGTACAGGGGCCGCGACGCTACCAAGTAGCTTATCCGGAGTTTTACGTCTAATAAACTTTCGATTAAAATTCCTCAGGAACCAAGCCGTTAATCAAAAAGCAAACGGCACTTTTCTTATACAATGTGGATGCAAGCTTTCGATTGCGACCAGTTTGAATAAGATTGGTGCAGTCAATCCTCAGGAATGATAATCGTATACCAGAAATGTGACATTTTTCGTTCTTCATCATTATCATAACAATAAAAAAAGTTTCAGACTCTCACGTACGTATGCTCGCACGCACACACGCAAAGCGATTTTGTCCCTCAAGGCGCGTTCATATCGCTCATGTATGATAATTCTTTCGTGTATTATTCTTTTATAAAATTATAATTTTAAAAATTTATAATAAATAAGAGAGAGAAAGAGAGAGAGAGAGAGAGAGAGAGAGAGGAAGAGAGCGGGAGAGAGAGAGAGAGAGAGAAAGAGCGGGAGAGAAAGAGATCGGGAGGGAGAGAGAGAGCGCGAAAGAAAAAGGGAGCGGGGGAGAGGGAGAGAGGGAGCGGGGAGAGAGAGAGAGATGGAGCGGGAGGAGTGAGAGGGGGGAGAGGGAGAGGGAGAGAGGGGGAGAGAGCGAGAGGGTGGGGGAGAGGGAGAGAGAGAGAGGGAGAGAGCGAAAGCGAGAGTGAGAGGGGGAGAGAGAGAGAGCGAGAGAGAGAGAGAGAGCGGATGGAAGGGAGGGAGAGAGAGCGGGGGGAGGGAGGGAGAGGGGGAAGCGGGAGAGAAAGCGGCAGAGAGAGAGAAAGCGAATATGTGTATATGTACACCCCATTACGCCACATGATCATACCGCCAAATAAGTAAACAAAGACGCGTGTCGGTATGCGGTATATATAGCGCTATTATATTGTGTATAGAATGTCTCAAGCCTGCGGCACACGGTACGATTTTTCGTACTGATTTTGTTAATTGATTCGTTGCGTGCTGTTTAGCGAAGTTTTCTACGTGTTCCAATCATAAGAGTGTTACTAGTTTTGGCTTCACACGTGCAGATTATCTTACGTGTTGGGTTAATATTTTAGTTATAAGATTTCTAGAGATTTCAACAAAATTCTTCAAGACTCTAAAAATCATCTAGATAATAGCCAATGATTGCTTATCTAGTCAAGATACGATTCACAATATTTATTATGGAAGAATTAATAATATTTTTTAAATTTTGTTAGGTTAGGAAATCTGTCATTTTTAATTAATTATATACATATTCAATTAATATCACCATAATTATAAATAAAATACATAATTACTTATATATGTATATATAACTTTTGTCTTTATATTTATTATTATTTTTATTTTTTGCGTTTTTGTCGTAGTATCGTCTGCAGCTAGCAACAAACCCATAGTGAAATATAGCACCGAACCTATTACCCAAAACTAGCATGCTAGCACGCACAGCAACACGCAGCACATAATATTTCAAGTTGCATAGCCATTATAATTGCTAGCAAAATGTCTCGCATGCGATCTAGTACGCAAAATCGTACCGTGTGCCGCGGGCTTCACTTTGTTGTCATTCATATAGTGACAGCGAGTAGGCAACAGCTCCATGTGTCGTTATACACGATCGCGAAAATTATTAAAAGATATCTGAAACTCGATCTCTATAATAATTAATAATTAACGATTCACAAACGATTGCTATTTGTCGAAGCAGATATTAACTTCGTGTGGTTTATTGTTATATATATATCTCGTTATATACGATCACGAAAATGATTAGAAGATATCTGAAACTCGATCTCTATAATAATTAAAATTTAACGATTCATAAGCAATTGCTATTTATCAAAGCAGATATTAATTTCGTGTGATTTATTGTTATACTAATTTACTAATATAAAGTAAGAATAATTACAAAAAGCAGTGAAATCCCACTAAAAAAACCTCACAAAGGTAAAAAAAATACGCCAAGTATATATCTAAAAAATAATTTATAAAATATTTTTCCTAAATAATAAGAAATAAAAACTAAATATGAAATCAATAGTTAACTAACCAAGTACTTAGAAGCAATTCAGTTTGTGAGAATTTGTAATTTGAAATAGTATTTGTCATAAAATAAAATTTGTATTTATAGAAATGTTATACACAAATTCTCTGCATAAAATTAAAACGCATTATATTTTTATTAAGAGAAACCTGAGTTTCAAAATAAGTTTAATAGAAATAAGAAAATATAAAAAAATTTTAATTAAATAAACTTGTCGCTGCTAAACTAAACATGTTAAAATTAGTGTATTCTTTAATACATTCACATTGCAGTTATTGTGATATAACTAAATTAAATATAATTCTAAATTAAATTTAGATCTAAATTAAATTTATTGTTTGTTGGTTTTAATATATACTTTAACAAAGGTAAAAAAAATATGCCAAGTATATAAAAAAATTCCAACTTGTACGCAAAAAAAGTTTATTATTTATCCCTAAAAAACAACTTTTAAAAAAATTTTTCCTTGAAAAATAATTTCCATAGAATATAAAAAACTAAAAAATTATTTTCCTCTAAAAAATAAAAATCTTTAAAAAATCAAAAATCAAAACTAAATATGAAATTAAGTTAACTAGCCCAGTACATAGAAGCAGTTCAGTTTGTAAGAGTTTGTAATTTAAAATAGTATTTGTTTGATAAAATCAGTCTTACATTTATAGAAATATTATAGATTCTCTCGAGAAAATTAAAATGCATTTTATTTTTATAAAATTACGCTATTATGTCCCCCCCCCAAATAAATATTATATATAATATATAAAATAACACAATTATATTGCGGATTTTATTACAAATAGTACATCATAAAACTACTTAACCCTTACTGCAATAACGTCGATCACATCGATCACCAATTTCGAGTTTAAAAGTGCCCCGTGCCAAACTGATCGACTTGTTTTGAAATTAATCATAAGGTTTACCAGATAGGCCTGAAACGAAAAGGATTAAAATTAAAGTGACATACAAATACTTGGCGTGCCCGTGTCGGATTATAAGTCATATATTTTTATTAATATATTGATAATGATTTCTGATAATCTTTTGGAAATTTTTATTTCAGATCGGGCACGCCAAGTATTTGTATGTCACTTTAATTTTAATCCTTTTCATTTCAGGCCTATCTGGTAAACCTTATGATTAATTTAAAAACAAGTCGATCAGTTTGGCACGGGGCACTTTTAAATTCGAAATTGGTGATCGATGTGATCGACGTTATTGCAGTAAGGATTAAGTAGTTTTATGATATACTATTTGTAATAAAATCCGCAATATAATTGTGCTATTTTATATATTATATATAATATTTATTTGGGGGGGGGGGGACATAATAGCGTAATTTTATAAAAATAAAATGCATTTTAATTTTCTCGAGAGAATCTATAATATTTCTATAAATGTAAGACTGATTTTATCAAACAAATACTATTTTAAATTACAAACTCTTACAAATTGAACTGCTTCTATGTACTTGGCTAGTTAACTTGATTTCATACTTAGTTTTAATTTTTTAAAGGTTTTTATTTTTTAGAGGAAAATTATTTTTTAGTTTTTTATTTTGTATGAAAATTATTTTTCAAGGAAAAATTTTTTTGAAAGTTATTTTTTAGGGGTAAATAATAAACTTTTTTTGCGTACAAGTTGGGATTTTTTTATATACTTGGAGTATATTTTTTTACCTTTGTGAGGTTTTTTTAGGTGATCTCATTGCTTTTTGTAAAAATCTATGGTAAATATAGCGAATAGGGGACCCAGCCCCAATGACCTTGACCTTGACATATGTTGTCAAGGACATAATTCTGAGTAACTATTTCTTCTAATTTAATCGTCGCTCGTTGCTTATTAAAAAGTTATTAACAAAAAAAGTATGAAATATACCAAAGTACATGCACGGACAGGAAGCACGCGCGCGCGCGCGCGCACACACGGGGGGTTGCAAGGGGGGCCTTCGGCCCCCCCCCCGCACCTCTCCCGCCGGTAGGCAGGGTGGACCTCGCTTTACAACTTACAAAGTACATGCTACATTGTAAAGCGAGGTCCATCCTGCCTACCAGCGGGGTGGGTGCGGGAGGGGGGCCGAAGGCCCCCTTGCACCCCCTTGTGTGTGTGTGTGTACGCGCGCGCGCGCGCGTGCTTCCTGTCCGTGCATGTACTTTGGTATATTTCAAACTTTTTTTGTTAATATCTTTTTAATAAGCAACGAGCGACGATTAAATTAGAAGAAATAGTTACTCAGAATTATGTCCTTGACAACATATGTCAAGGTCAAGGTCATTGGGGCTGGGTCTCCTATTCGCTATATTTACCCTTATATTTTATTTTTGAACACCCTATATATGTAAAAACTTGTGTTTATTTCAGTTTATATGTGTAGTATACATTGGACTATTTCTGTAAACTAACTTAAATATCCAGTTTTTCATTGTCAGACTATGTATAAATCTTGATTTTTACAAATTTTTGTTTGTTAATAACTTTTTAATAAGCAACGAGCGACGATTAAATTAGAAGAAAAAGTTACTCAGAATTATGTCCTTGATAACATATGTCAAAGTCAAGGTCATTGGGGCTGGGTCCCCTATTCGCTATATTTACCAAATCTATATTTTTTTCTGCAAAAAATATATATGCGTTTTTAGCATATAATATTTAATAATATATAATAATATAATTTTTTATTCATGTAGAATATCTAATAATAATAAATTTCGTAATAATAATAAGTAAATCACAATAATAAAGTTGTATTGTAGAATTGACATTCGTTAATTTTATTTTTAGTATATAATGTTCAACAATAATATATATGTGCTTACATTATATTATCTCACAATAATACCGTACAGTTTTATTTATGTAGAATTGACATTCTTTAATTTTATTGAATCCTATACAGGCAATAAAATCTTGTATAAAGTAGCTCAATTTATCTATACCTATAAATTCATTCACTTTTGTATTACTGTAACATCATACTTCAATGTAGACCAGTGCTCGGAGATAGTTGCCTTTTTCGGGCCGATATGTGAAGCGACGCCTACGGTCCCCCCACTACCGCTCGAGGCTCGACGGCTGAGCCGCCGATCGCGCGCGTAACGCTATGCCTCAGGAGCGTCCCGATCTAAAAAATATGCTAAGATTGTACCTGCCGTCAAATCATCGTTTAAATTTGCTTTGCCATATAATTTGTCTATTAGTAATATATTATATATGTTATAGCAATATATTTATTACTATAACGTATATAATATATAACTAATAGATAATATATAGATAAGACAATATAATAGATAATATATTACTAATAGACAAATTAATATATTATATAATATATATATTACTATAACATATATAAGATATTATTAATAGACAAATTATCTGGCAAAGCAAATTTAAACGACGATTTGACGGCAGGTACAATCTCAGCATATTTTTTAGATCGGGACGCTCCTGAGGCATAGCGTTACGCGCGCGATCGGCGGTTCGGCCGTCGAGCCTCGAGCGGTAGTGGGGGGACTGTAGGCGTCGCTTCACATATCGGCCCGAAAAGGGCAACTATCTCCGAGCACTGATGTAGACCATTCTTCAACTGTATGATGTTACAGTAATGCAAAAGTGAATGAATTTGTAGATATAGTTAAATTGAGCTACTTTACGCAATATTTTATTGCCTATATAAGATTCAATAAAATTAACAAATGCCAATCCTACATAAATAAAACTGTACTGTATTATTGTGAGGTAATATAACATAAAGTGCCATAGAGGATGCCAAAGAAGATAAATGAAGTGCCATAGAAGATACCAAAGAAGATAAAGTATTTTTTATTTTAAGTATTTTCTTTTAAATATTTTTTATTTTTTTTGTATTATCTTACAATAATAGAGTTTTATTTATATAGAATTGGCATTTGTTTTATTTTTAATATATAATGTTCAACAATAATATAGTTATATATAATATAATATAATTTAATAATATAATATCAATTTAACTACATCTATAAATTCATTCACTTTTGTATTACTGTAATATCATACTTCAATGTAGATCATTCTTCAACTGTATGATGTTACAGTAATAAGTGAATGAATTTAAAAGTACAATTAAATTGAGCTACTTTACACAATATTTTATTGTCAATAAAATTAACAAATGCCAATCCTACATAAATAAAACTGTACTGTATTATTGTGAGGTAATATAACATAAAGTGCCATAGAGGATGCCAAAGAAGATAAATGAAGTGCCATAGAAGATACCAAAGAAGATAAAGTATTTTTTATTTTAAGTATTTCCTTTTAAATAATTTTTCTTTTTTTTGTATTATCTTACAATAATAGAGTTTTATTTATATAGAATTGGCATTCGTTTTATTTTTAATATATAATGTTCAACAATAATATAGTTATATATAATATAATATAATTTAATAATATAATATCAATTTAACTACATCTATAAATTCATTCACTTTTGTATTACTGTAATATCATACTTCAATGTAGATCATTCTTCAACTGTATGATGTTACAGTAATAAGTGAATGAATTTAAAAGTACAATTAAATTGAGCTACTTTACACAATATTTTACTGCAAATAAAATTAACGATGCCAATTCTACATAAATAAAACTATACTGTATTATTGTGAGATAATATAATATAAGCACATATACAGGGTGTCCCATAATTCGCGGATCACCCGCCATGTGCAGGTAGAGCACATGAAACCGAGAAGAAAAGTCCTTTACCATTTTGCGATTTTCGTAATAATTATTAAGAAATTAATTTAAAAAGATGGGCCAATCCATGCCTTACACAAGCGCGCGGCGAGAAGAGACTTCCTACTCAGGCGTTGCTCGGTGCGCGGCGAAGCGGTGGGAGGGGCGCTGTATACGGCTACGTACGAGCGAATGCTGAAGCCACGCATCTCGAACTATTTTCTCTCTCTCTCTCTTTCTCTCTCTCTCTCTCTTTCTTTCTTTTTCTCGCGCGCGCGGCATAGGAAGCAGAGTTGGGCAAAAATGTAATCTAATTAACAATCACAAATTTCAATTACAATGTAATTCTTAATGCAATTAATAATTACATTTTATAATCGTTAATTATTGCAAACAATTACATTGTTACGATTATAAAATGTAATTATTAATTGCATTAAGAATTACATTGTAATTGAAATTTGTAATTGTTAATTAGATTGCATTTTTGCCCAACTCTGATAGAAAGTATTATGCTATCGTTTCCACACCACCTTGCGGTAGATAACACAGTGCATTTTTTTTAAAGTGGTATCCCCTATAGGTCTAATCCACTCTCATATGTTAATGTAAAAATTGTTCGAAGTGCCTTCCTCGTTCTCGTAAACAGAGTTCGGCTCTTCGAGTAATATTGCGCGTCGCACGATACGCCATTTCCGGCGTGATGGTATTAAAAGCTGCGAGAATTGCTTCTCGTACTTCAGCTTCTGTACCATCACGCCTGTGTTCGACTAAATTTTTTATGTGACCCCATACAAAATAATCTAAAACATTAAAGTCTGGCGATCGCGCCGGCCAAATGATTGGGCCACCTCGACCCATCCATCTGTCCGGATAATGCGCGTTTAAATATTCGCGAACCCGGCGAGCGAAATGCGCAGGAGCCCCGTCATGTTGGAAGATGAATTGATTTTTTACATTAAGAGGAACATCTTCGAGGAGAATGGGTAACTCGTTTTGGAGGAAGTTTAAATATATTTCCCCATTTAAATGTGGCGGTAGGAAATAAGGACCAATCTGAAAATCACGAAAAAAAATGATATATTAAAGCTGCGAAAGAAAATTCCTTGATTTACTAAAATTTACTACTTACGACTCGGTTCGCTGTTATTCCTGCCCATACATTTATCGCCCATCGATATTGGAACGAGCATTCCCGAACGGCGTGCGGATTGTCTTCCGCCCAATATAAATAATTACGACTATTAAATACGCCGTTCGGGGTGAAAGTTGCTTCATCCGTCCATAAAATTCGGTCGGGGAAAAAATCGTTTTGCTGACACTGAGCGAGAAACCCTGTGTATGTTTCGCTGACTGTTAATATATTTTTTTTTTAATAACACAAAAATATTAATTGAAGATGATAAGAATACCTTCAGAAAAATAGATGCGCTGTTCTGCATCTCTCGCCAAAAGTTGTTGTACTCGTTGATAGTGATACGGGTGCAATCCGTTTCGGCGTAGAGTATACGCCGGTGTACCACTTGTCGAGATAGACCGAGCATATGAGCTACATGGCGCACGCTATTTCCGGGGTTCTCCTCAAACTCTCTTAAAATTCTTTCTTCGTCGTTTACACCGTAATGCATTGGTGCACCAGCGTTTCGACGATTTGGAATAAGAATTCCCGATTCTCTAGCGCGTTGGACACATCTCAAAATAACATTCGAATTGGGATGTCGCTCACGATCGGGAAATCGCTCCGCGTAGAGACGAGCCGCGGCACGAGCATTTTCGTCGGCTACTCCATATACGATAATCATATTGGTATACTCTTCTGCAGTATATTCCGTCATTTTTCACTTTTTTTTTACGAGTCGTACACGTCGAATGTTGGGCGCCTACTGTGGTGGAGCAACAAATAACGATCGAAAAGAAATGACCGATAACAAATGAACGCTGTTGACTTTTTACGAACGTTTATTTTTTTCAAACGCTTGTGCCGCGGCTTGTCTTTACGCGGAACGATTCTTTAATATTCGCCGATCAAGATGTTTTTCGGTTATCACGCCGGAAATGGCGTATCGTGCGACGCGCAATATTACTCGAAGAGCCGAACTCTGTTTACGAGAACGAGGAAGGCACTTCGAACAATTTTTACATTAACATATGAGAGTGAATTAGACCTATTGGGGATACCACTTTAAAAAAAATGCACTGTGTTATCTACCGCAAGGTGGTGTGGAAACGATAGCATAATACTTCCTATCAGAGTTGGGCAAAAATGTAATCTAATTAACAATTACAAATTTCAATTACAATGTAATTCTTAATGCAATTAATAATTACATTTTATAATCGTTAATTATTGCAAACAATTACATTGTTTGCAATAATTAACAATGTAATTGTTTGCAATAATTAACAATGTAATTGTTTGCAATAATTAACAATGTAATTGTTTGCAATAATTAACGATTATAAAATGTAATTATTAATTGCATTAAGAATTACATTGTAATTGAAATTTGTGATTGTTAATTAGATTACATTTTTGCCCAACTCTGCTTCCTATGCCGCGCGCGCGAGAAAAAGAAAGAGAGAGAGAGAGAGAGAGAGAGAGAGAGAGAGAGAGAGAGAGAGAGAAAATAGTTCGAGATGCGTGGCTTCAGCGTTCGCTCGTACGTAGCCGTATACAGCGCCCCTCTCACCGCTTCGCCGCGCACCAAGCAATGCCTGAGTAGGAAGTCTCTTCTCGCCGCGCGCTTGTGTAAGGCATGGATTGGCCCATCTTTTTAAATTAATTTCTTAACAATTATTACGAAAATCGCAAAATGGTAAAGGACTTTTCTTCTCGGTTTCATGTGCTCTACCTGCACATGGCGGGTGATCCGCGAATTATGGGACACCCTGTATATTATTTTTGAATATACAGGGTGGTCCATTTTAAAAGAGCCAGTCAAATATCTCGAAAAATATGGAAGATACGGAAAAACGTTTCAGACAAAAGTTGTTTGGTTCGAAGGTGGACATAAGATGGTGCCATTAATGTGCCCTTGGATAGTCATTTGAAGGTCACATGAAGGTCACTTTCAATTTCTTAAATGGAAACTCCTATTTTTTATTGCATATTCTTATAGCTTATGTCGAGAGCTTTCCAAAACACTATAATAAAGTATTTTTTCATTAAGTACTTTTCGAGTTATTTTATATTTTAATCTGACATATTTTGATGGAAAAAATAAAATATCTCGTAAAATATTTAGTGTTCGATAATCTTACCGTAATACTTTTATGTACAGAATAATGAGACAAATCAATTAGTAAAAAAAAAATAATTGTTTTTAAGAAAAAGTATGTAATTATTTACAATGTATTTTTTTAAACAATTATTTGTTTTTTTTGTACACTAATTGATTTGTCTCATTATTCTGTACATAAAAGTATTACGGTAAGATTATTGAGAACTAAATATTTTACGAGATATTTTATTTTTTATATCAAAATATGTCAGATTAAAATATAAAATAACTCAAAAAGTACTTAATGAAAAAATACTTTGTTATAGTGTTTTGAAAAGCTCTCGACATAAGCTATAAGAATATGCAATAAAAAAAAGGGGATTCCTTTTAAGAAATTAAAGGTGTCCTTGACTTGACCTTAACGATGCCATCCAAGGTCAAACCAATGACACCATCTTATGTTCCCCTCAAAACCATACAATTTTTATTCAAAACATTTTTCTTTAAAATGCTTAGTTTTTGAAAGAAAAGGAGTGTACGGGTGATCTAGGACACTCTGTATAACGCTATATAAATTACAATATAAATTACAATAAACTGATAATGCAAAAACTCATTTTCTATATTTTTTTTCTCTCCTTTTTCTCTTATATATTTTCTTTTTTTTTCTCTGTAAATAAAATATATAGACACAAAGTAAAGAGAGAATATACTTTTTATTTTCTTTACTATATTAATATATTTTTTTGTTTTCAGCCCGAAGTGCGACTAGACTGCCGGACCATAGGCCTGCCGGGTTATCGGCGACGGCAACGACGGCGATGTCGGCCAGGACCACGGACCACGGCGACCAGGACGGCGACGGCCAGGACGACGACGGCCGTGCCCACGACGGCCGGGGCGGCGACGGCCGTGCCCACGACGGCCGGGGCGACGACGGCTGTGCCCACGACGGCTGGGGCCACGACGGACGGGCCCACGGCGGCCGGGGCCAGGACGGCGACGGCGACGACGGCGACGTCGCCGTTCCAAAGAGGACCCTTCCTCTCCGAGAGGAAGCGCAATGAAAGGAAGGTTAGTTAAAATTAGGCAAAAATATATGTATATATAATATTGACATCGACACGATCAAATACATATGTACATAAATGCGAGTATCTATCTGATGTGATGATAATAATGACGGCAATAATTAATACCGTTGTAAATTTTTTTCTTGGTTAATCGCTGCATAAAGACAAATTTGTTGTGTTGTTTTTGCATAGTTACATACATGTATACATGTATGCAATTAATTAAAAACAAGACAAAAAATTTGCCTTTATGTAGCGGCTAACCAAGAAAAAGATTTACAACAATATTATCGGATTAATTATTGCCGTCATTATTATCACATCAGATACATACTCGCATTCATATACACATGTATTTGATCGTATCAATCGATGTCAATATTATATATATATATATATATATATATATATATATATATATATATATATATATATACAGGGTGTGGCATTTATAGTGACGCGGGCATATTTTTCGGAAACGAAGTGAGATATCAAAAAATGTTTCAGACAAAAGTTGCATGGTTTCGAGGGGGCCACATGATAAAAATATGGATTTGACCTTAAGTGGTCTTTTCAAGGTGAGGTCAATGTGTTCGATGTTTTCTTAAATGGAACTCCCCATTTTTTATTACATATTCTTGTAGCTTACCTTGAGAGCTTTCCAAAACATTATAATAAAGTATTTTTTTATTAAATACTTTTTGAGTTATTTTATATTTTAATCTGACATATTTTGATATAAAAAATAAAATATCTCGTAAAATATTTAGTTTTCGATAATCTTACCGTAATACTTTTATGTACAGAATAATGAGACAAATCAATTAGTGTAAAGAAAAAAACAAATAATTGTTTTAAAAAATACATTGTAAATAATTACATACTTTTTCTTAAGAACAATTATTTTTTTTTTTATTAATTGATTTGTCTCATTATTCTGTACATAAAAGTATTATGGTAAGATTATCGAAAATTAAATATTTTACGAGATATTTTATTTTATGTGTATATATATATATATATATATATATATATATATATATATATATAGATATATATATATATATATATATTGATGACTAATTCATTATATTATATTTAAATCAAATACAATAAGAAGGGCAATGTGAGCCACGCGTAGTAGTTGAACTAAAAAATAGTTTATTACCATAATAATAATAATTAATAAATGGCATACGTTTTCATTTCATTTTTCGAGCAATTTTCAAGATAAATTTAAATATGAGTAATTAACAAAAAATAAACTACATTTCAGTACAAGAAACAAATAATAAATAATGATACATATAAAAATTAATAAAAGTAATGAATATATAACTAAGTCACAAAAAGGGATGAAGTTGATATAAAAGCTGCAAAAATAAAAATATTGATAATAAGAAAAAACCTATGTAGTGTCCCTAATTTCAAATATTTTTATTTGCTATGTGTTAGCGAGAGTGGTGGACGCGAGAGTGAGGAGCGCCGCGATATTTGATCTCGATGAATAAGGATGACGTGGAACCGTCGGAAAGACGAGCGACTTGACAATATACAATTTAATGAAATTATATCTAATATTTCCGCAAGCAACGGAAGGATAATCTCGTACGAGGAGACCGCACTGTCGAACGATAAGATCACACAGAGAATCGGTGGATCGCGGGCCGCGATAGCGCACTGGATTCACTGTCGCGACGGAACTTAGCCGAGCAGCGCGAAAAGAACTACGTGTACGCGTCGATTACTTTTTGTCAAGAGCCGGCCGCGCCTTGTGCGCGCCTGTTTTATCATCTTGGATCCTTCTAGAACAGTGCTCGGATTTAGTTGGACATTTCGGCCCGATTCCGTGGCTCACGCCTATTGCCCCCCACTCACCGCTCATACGTTAGCGACGAGTCGCCAGATACGCGTAACTAAGGAGCGCGACGCTTTGTCTCAGGAGCGTCCGTATATAAGAATGTCCAAATATAATAGTAAGACAATACTATTCTAAATGCACCGCGAAAATTCTCAAAATTAAAAGTATTTCTTCAATATTTTATATTTCATTGATATAAAATATTGAAGAAAAACTTTTATTTATAGGAAAGTATTGTCTTATTATTATATTTAGGCATTCTTCGCTCGCAGAGCTATCGGCAACCGGCAAAAGAATGAGCTTAACTATAGGCCGGGTTAATTCCGTGGTAGCCGTACGGAGGGTCACAACACGAATTTGACCGTCTTCTCCGGGATGGATCCGAATGATGCGTGCCAAGGGCCATTTCATTGGTGGCAGGTTTTCGTTTCGGATGAGGCATAATCGGCCGACTGTGAAGCCCGATTCCTTGCTCCACCATTTAGGGCGATGTACTAGCGAGTGGAGGTATTCCTGGGACTATCTTTCCCAGAAATGATCCCGCATTTTTTGAAGGAGCCGCCAACGGGCGAACTGGTTCATCGGCTTGTCCAGCATGGAAGGTTCAGGTATGGCGGTCAGAGCAGATCCCACGAGGAAGTGGCCTGGCGTGAGAGCGGAGAGGTCTTCCGGATCATCTGAAAGAGCTTGAAGAGGTCTTGAATTAAGGCACGCTTCTACCTGAGCGAGGAGAGTGCTCATCTCCTCGTAGGTCAGGGTTGCATCTCCCAACACCCGCCTCAAATGATGCTTGAGAGACTTGACGGCCGCCTCCCAAATTCCGCCGAAATGAGGCGCCGAAGGTGGGTTGAATCGCCATGTAATTCTATCGACGGCGAGCTGCTTGACTATCGCTCGTTGTTCGGGACTGCTGGCAGCGAAGAAGGCCCGTAGCTGTGTGTCAGCTCCCACGAACGTCGTCCCGCAGTCACTATGAATGGTTTGGCATAATCCGCGACGAGAGGTGAAACGACGCAATGCCGCCAAGAAGGCCTCTGCTGTATAGTCCGATACGACCTCCAGATGCACGGCCCTTGTTGAAAGGCAAACGAATACGGAGATGAAAGCCTTGTACGCTCGATGGCCTCTCCCTTTTGTGGTTCGCAGCAAAATAGGGCCGGCGTAGTCAACGCCGGTGTGTAAGAAAGGTCGAGCTGGCGTCACCCTTTCGCGAGGCAGGCTGCCCATCAGCTGCTGTGGCGTCGCCGCCCGCCAACGCACACAAGTCACGCAGCGAAGAATTTGTCGTTTTACGATGGCTCGGCCTCTAGGGATCCAATAACGTTGCCGGATCATCCCCAGGGTCATCTGTACTCCGCCGTGTAGCGCCCGACAGTGGCACGCCTCGACTATTAGTCGAGTGAACGTTGACTCACTAGGCAGGATGATAGGGTGGCGCTCATCGTAATCCAGGATGGCATACTTGAGACGTCCTCCGACGCGGAGGCTGCCCTGGCAACCTAGAAAAGAACTGAGTCTTATAAGTGGACTAGATTTACCTGGTCCGCGGCCCTTTCGTATGGCCTTTAGTTCGTCCTTGTACTTGGTAGATTGGACCAACCGGAGTCACAATAGGCGTGCGTCCTCCAGCACGGCTGTCGATAAAACATTACCGGAGCGTTGTTCAGCCTCGTCCGCCGCTGGACCGGCATTTCCTCGTCGCGGGAGCCATCGTCGGCACCACGCTGTCACACGCAGCAGTCGATGGTAGGACGAGACCAAATTATAATAGTATAGTTATTAATTATTAAATATTATTTAACGTCTTCCGACTATAACTCGAAGTCGAGGAAGACGTATAAAGTTACGAGCGCAATCGCTGACAAAGCAAGCCACGCGCGGAGGCCACGCGTTCGCGAGACTCGAAGACCGATACGCCGGAAATGCAAGCAAAGAATATACGTAGCTTGCATCCGGGGTTTTTCCACCCAAAATCGAGCGACACGACCACCTATGGTCCTGTCGCTAAGCGATCCCCTCCAAAAAACTAATCGAACAGGAGGTGATAAAACTACCCACCTCGAACGAGCGCTAGGCAGTCTTAATCACAAAACCACCCGAAACAGTTATATTCATACAATTATACAGCACAGTCGAATTTAATAAAGAGCAACCGCGAGACGGACAATTGAAATCATTTTAATAAAAAGAGCGTCCCAGCTGATCTCGCGACGGCAGCCGCGATATCAGGCACGCGCAGCAATTCTATACCACGATAAGCCGAGTTGAAGTGCGAGAAAGACAAGAAGATTTAAAGCCGATGTATACGAATAAATGACTTTATTTCTACAACTACTACAAAATTGTTGACACGGCGAGACGACCCTGCCCGATCCCGAACTCCTTAGTTCTAATTTGGCCAACGATCCCCAAAAATTCGCTGTGCTTCCACGGAGGCACAACAAAATTGGTGGCAGCGGTGGGATGCGCCAAAGGATCGCCAGCCAACTCGCCGAATAAAGACCTGTAAAAAACCAAAAGAGTAAATAACAGGCACGTCAGCAAACAAGTTAAAGCCGACGGACACAAGCAGAAGCAACACCTACGGACGACACAAGCAGTACGAGAATCACGGCCAAGCAGCTGAAACCCAAGTAGAATCGCCAGCGTCCAAGGACATCTCTAAGGACGACGCATCGCCGCCGGGCAACGACCGCCGTACGACGAGCATCAGGCCGCCAGCCTTATCAGCCGCCGAGCGAGAGATTGCAGCATCAGCAACCTACTGACCCAGTGAGCGAACATGCGAGCCGTCTTATTACTGTAAGTCCGTAATATATTTGTAATTGCGTGAATGTCGGAAGGTTCTAACGTACCGAAACCGATAGCGAACCGATCGTGGTTATTAAGCGAACCAGCGCGACAAGCGATTAGCTTAAGTCTAACACCGCGAAAAAATTTTGATAACGCGCGAAGAAATTTAGAAACTCAATACTCGAGCGAAAGCGAGCCCGAGTTACCGGAGAACGTCGTCAAGGAACGCGAATTTCCGTTCAATAGTTTCGACGAAAGCCTATTTCCGTGTGATACGACTGACCTCACTGACCACACTCAACGCGAGACTAGACGTACGCGACCGTATATTAGCAGAACTCCAAGTAGAGTATCTTTACGACGCGAATTTTCACTAACCTCCTACGAGAGCGATCTGTTTGACCCGGAAGAAATTTACCGCCAACAAGAAAATAATATGGCCGAATCGCGAAATCCGCACGAACGTACTCCCGCAAATCTGCCGCGAGGCGCGGTAGACGAAGAAATAGACAATATGCGACGATCCATCCGCCAGATGGACCAAAATATAGCGGAGGCCGACCGCACGCCGCCTCCCGAAAGAAACCGCGAAGAAAGAGGAGATTATACACAGATCATCCACATTTTAAATGAAATACGCGCGGATATTAATTCATTAAACATACGAGTAACGCGACTAGAAAGCGCGGACACACAACCCCGTCATACAGATACTCGCAGGGAAAACGATAACGATGCGTTTGAAACAACATATGGGCGAACGAGACGCGATATCAGAAATCGACGAAGCGTCGCCCCGAATTATCTGCCGTTAAAGGAAGCAAGAATAATGATCCCCGAGTTCGACGGAACCTCGCGACATAAATTGCAAGAATTTTTAAACGCGTGTAAATACGCCGTTCAGAACATAAATCCCGCGGACGAAGAATCGTTAATTCAAGCAATCTTATTTACAAAATTAAAAGGAAAAGCGATGCAGGATTTTGAGACGCGAGATATACAAACGTTCGACGAATTAAAACATCAACTTGAAACTTGTTACCAATCTAAACAAAGTACTACGCACTTACAAATCGAGTTCAATTCATTAAGACAAAAATCAAATGAAACCGCGTATGCTTTCGGACAACGCGTTGAGTTACTAGCAATGAAGTTGTACGATGCTATGATTGAAGGAGAAGAGGACTTCTCACTATCAAAACGCACGATTCAACACACGATTAAAAAACAGGCGTTAATAAATTTTCAAATTGGATTACGCGACGAATTAAAGGTACTCGTACGCGCGCAACGATATACGACGCTCCAAGAAGCGATAACGGGCGCGAGCGCTGAAGAAAAACTTATCGGACCAACGGCAAGAATAAGCAACTTCCCGAATAAAAATAAATACGAATCAAGCAGTTCGCGACAGATTCGAAATTCGACTACGCAATGTTTTAAATGTGGAAAAAACGGGCATTACGGACGCGATTGTCGAAGTAATCGATACGTGCTTCCTAAGCCGGAAAAATCCTCGCGGATAAATGCAATAAATAAATATTGCAAACATTGTAAGAAATCCGGACACACCCGCGACGAATGCTGGAGTTTGAACGGTAACCAGAAAAAACGCGAAGAAAATACACACGACCGAAAGAATCCGCGACAACAAAAGCGAGATTCCGAGTCCGACGGTAACAGTAGCGAAGATGATAAAAGCGAATCTAAAAAGAAACAACCGCGACCTGCGTCCGAATATCACGTTACGCATATTAAAGATACGCCGAGCACACAGAAGAAGACGGATTTATTGTTAATAACACTACCCATGCGACAAGCAAAGGATGAAAAATTACGGATGTTGTGCGATTCAGGATCGACCATCTCGTTAATAAAATTAAAACAATTAAAGGGCGATACCCTCATATATGAGGATAAAATCGCTCTCACAGGCATAACCGGGCATAAGGTACACACCATCGGAAAAATGTACGCTACAATTAAAGTAGATGGACATAAAATAAAACATGCATTTTACGTTGTAAGAGACGACATTCCGATCGAATATGAAGGAATTCTAGGGATTGATTTCCTCCGACAACACTCAGTATCCTGCGACTACAAACAAAATCAACTAAAAATAGGAGACGCCGTGCTCAAATTCCATTCATTTAATAAAACCATTCTAAAACCGCGAAGCGAAACCATCGTAAAAGCGACAACGAATCAAAATCGGATAGGAGTAGTACGAGCAGAAGAAACAGCCCCAGGAGTCTATATCGGAAATTGTCTAGTAGAACCTAAAGATCACGCATGCCCCGTTAGTGTAATGAATACGACCGATACAGAAGTCGAGATACAAACGCCACATGTTGTTATCGAAGATGTAGAATACGACCGAGAATCCGAAGTACACACTATACAAACGAGAACAAATTCTAAACCTACTTCCTCACGATACTCGCAAATTTGACAACTACTACGAACACAGCATTTAAACTCAGAAGAAAAAAACAGGCACTCTTACGGATATGCGAAGAATATTACGATACATTTCAGTTGGACGGAGAACCACTGACGTGCACCGCGACGGTAGAGCACGAGATAAACACGCGCGCCGATACCTCACCGGTAAACACGAGACCGTATCGCCTTCCGGAAAGGCATAAGACGGAAGTAAATAAACAAGTGCAAGAAATGTTAAAAAACGGCATAATCCGAACAAGCGCGAGTCAATGGAACGCACCCCTATTAGTGGTACCGAAAAAAGCCGATGCATCTGGAAAACCAAAGCTCCGAATAGTAGTCGATTTTCGGAAGCTAAATGATCTGACGATAGGCGACTCATTTCCACTGCCCAACATCACGATATATTGGACCAGTTAGGAAACGCCAAATATTTTACTACATTAGATTTGGCATCAGGATATCACCAGATACCGATGACCGAACGAGATAAAAATAAAACAGCATTTTCAACGCCCTACGGACATTACGAGTTTAATAGAATGCCGTTTGGACTAAAGAATGCGCCAGCAACATTCCAGCGATTGATGAATTCAGTTCTGACAGGAATACAAGGACTAAAATGTTTAGTTTATCTGGATGACATCGTTATATATGGATCAAGCCTAGAAGACCACAACAAACGACTCAAGGAAGTACTACAGAAACTTCGAGAAAATAATTTAAAATTGCAGCCGGATAAATGCGAATTTTTACGCAAGGAAGTGATTTATCTAGGTCACATTATTTCGGAGGATGGAATATCTCCGGATCCGTCAAAATTAACAGCAATAAAAGAATTTCCGACGCCAAAGAAAGTGAAGGATATACAATCTTTCATAGGACTAGCCGGATATTACAGAAAATTCATAGAAGACTTCTCAAGAATAGCCAAACCACTGACTAAATTAACGAAGAAAACAGAAAAATTCGAGTGGACAATGGAACAGCAAAATGCTTTTGAAATATTACAAGAAAAATTAATGACGACGCCAGTGCTAAAATATCCAGACTTTACTCAAGAGTTTATAGTGACCACCGATGCCTCCGACTATGCAATCGGAGCAGTATTGTCACAAGGAAAGGTAGGCAATGACCGGCCAATTGCTTACGCCAGCAGAGTTTTATCGCGGGCGGAGCAGAATTATAATACAACAGAGAAAGAACTACTAGCAATTGTATGGGCTGTAAAACATTTTAGGCCATACGTATACGGTACGAAATTCAAAATTGTAACCGATCATAAACCATTAATCTGGTTATTTAATGTAAACGATCCCGGATCGAGATTGATCCGATGGAGATTAAAGCTCGAAGAGTATGATTATGAAATCATTCATAAAGCCGGACGAGCGAATGCGAACGCCGATGCACTGAGCCGCAATGTAAAAAGAGACACCCATGAAACAGAAGAGGAGCGAGAAGTCCTCGCAATAGAAGGAGAAACGAACTCCGACGAAGAGAAAAAATATACGGAGGAAGAGAAGAAACAGATATTATACGAATATCACGATGCACCCACAGGAGGACATCAAGGAGTCGAGCGAACAATAAAAAGAATCCGCCTAAATTATAATTGGCACGGATTAACAAAAGACGTCGAAAAATACATATCAAAATGTGAATTTTGCCAAAAAAATAAATTATCGCGAAAAAATAAAGTACCGTTAATAATCACGGATACACCGACAAAACCTTTCGAAAAATGCGCGTTAGATATCGTAGGACCGTTAACAATAACGACCAACGGAAATAAATATCTATTAACATTTCAAGACAATTTAACGAAATTCAGTAAAGCGATACCGATTCCAAATCAAGAAGCGAACACGGTCAGTAAAGAATTCGTTACAAAAATTGTTCTCGAACATGGAATTCCGGAAAAAATTTTAACGGACCAAGGCACAAATTTCTTAAGCGAAATATTTAAAAATACATGCAAATTATTAAAAATAAATAAAATACAAACAACTGCCTATCATCCGGAAAGTAATGGCGCGTTAGAACGATCGCATCGAACATTAGCCGAATATTTAAGACATTATATAAATGACGACCAGACAGACTGGGACGAATGGATACCCTTCGCAATGTTCACGTATAATACGACGCCACACACAGCTACGGGATATACACCCTTTGAACTAGTTTACGGGCACCAAGCCGATCTACCTACGGCACTGACGAGACCGCCTAAGCCGACATATAATTACGACGATTACGCGCAAGAATTAAAAGAAAGACTACGGGCAACAAATCAGCTCGCAAAAGAGCATGTTAAAGAAGAAAAAATTAAAGCTAAACAACAGTACGATAAAAATACTAGAGAAATAAAATTTAAAGTCGGTGACAAAGTATTAGTGTACGACGAGACACTCCGACGCGGACGATCTAAAAAACTCGAATCTTTATGGATCGGACCGTACACGATAATTGAAAAGAATTCAGACGTAAATTACACGATAAAAAAGGGGAGAAAAGCAATCCGCATGCACACAAATAAGCTGAAGCAGTTTATTGAAAATTAATAAGAACACTTACCCTACTCGTTGCGGGAACGACCAGGATAACGCATACGATCGAGAGCACGACGAAGAGTCGCCAAACTCGTCCGACCTCGACCTCCAGAAGGACGATCCCCGATTAAGGCCCGGCGATAAAGACCAGGGCCCAAAGGAAGTCGAGCGGGGTCCAACGCCCGAGAGGCCCTCAAGTTGCGGAAAGTACCCACATCCGCAAGACGGCAGATATCCATCGCCGTCCAAAATAACGGCAAATTGTGCCAAGGATGTGGCACCACCTCACTCACAGTACGATGACCACTCACACAATCCACAGAAATCTGGATCGAAAAGGGCTCCGTACTTCGATATACGGCCTCACAAGCCCGCTCGAACGGATCGCGCGGCAAAGCAGGGCCGCACAAAGTAAAATCATTGCACGCCCTGCATACTAAATCAGACGGATTGGACACAGAATCCAAACACCAAAAAACAGAAATTATAGAGTCCATGACTACTACCGAGTATGTCACCAAAAGAACGTCAATAGGAGACTGAATACTAAACGAAATGACCCGTCGAAAAACATGCAGAAAAATCATCTCAGAAACAAAGATACTAACCGATAACAATGACACTCGCGGGATATCATCGCGAGAAATAAAACTAAAGTATATAATATTACAGGATACTCGTCAGCTGGAACAGCCGACGGACCGCGGGTCTCACGGAGTTATATGAAACGGACTCATCATATGAAATTCAAGAATTTGAATATAACCCGGGCCTATACTTTGAAAAAATTGGACAGCTATACTACGCCAAGGGAACATGGAAATTAGTAATCAAATTAGATCTAACAATATTAAACGACAGATACGAACAAATATTGAAGTATTTGCAACAAACAGAAACGATGTGCGACACAATGAGACTACAGAACCACTACCATCGAGACGCTTGCAATAATCTTGATATTATAGCGAAACGAGAAGCAAAATATCTAAAAAACGTAATGACACAAATTCAGACAATATATAAACCACCGACTAACAGACGCAGAGGACTGATAGACGGAATAGGCTCGATAGCGAAAACATTGTTCGGAACAATGGACGCGAACGATGAAAAGCATATTAACGAACAATTAAATTTATTAGAAAATAAACAGCAAACGCTACAACACGTGGTTCGAACTCAAATAAAAGTAGTAAATAATACTATAGCGCACATTGAAAAATTAGAAAATATAATAGATCGAAATGAGAAACTTTTACAAAAACGGGTAACGGTATATACTGAACGCGCCGAAATAAATGAACATTTTATAATAATCACCGCGGTTATAACAGAGTTAATACGCGCGACGCGGAAAATACAATCGAATATTTGACATATATACGCAAAGGAGCAATGCATCCGAAATTAATGCCGATAGAAACAATTATTGCACATTTAAAAGAAGCGACGCAACAATTACAACAAGGAATGTATTTCCCGTTTAAAGTTCACGCGGAAGATTGGCTAGCGATAGAAGAATATACCAAAATAAGCGCGTTCTACGATAAAAGAAATGTTTATACCATATTGCGATTCCCATTAATTACACAACCGAGTTACGATATTATAAATGTAATTACATTTCCCGTACCGATGAATAATAACATATTTACCGTAACCGAAATAAATAATAAAATAATTGCAATAGATAAGGAAAAATTAACTTATCTTAGAATAACGGAAAGCAATTTAAAAAATTGTATAGAAATAAATTCCCAATATACGTGTGAAAATACGATACCGATATATCGCATGAATCAAAACGCACCGTGCGAAATACAAATGTATACACTATCACGACAACACACAATTGTAACACACAATTGATAAGCTCGAAAAATGCGATCTGGACAACACTACGACAACCGCACACTTGGTTATATGCGACAGCGACCGACCAACAGATAACGATACAATGCGATAATCGACACGAACACAAAAGAATAATAAAAAATACAGGAAAAATTACATTAAAAGGAAAATGTAAATTAACGACAACAGATATGACGTTACAGTCAATAAAAACAGTATACGAATCAAATATAGAAACCTATTTACCAGAAATAAATATCACGCTTCTACAGATATACAAGACACACGATAACGACACACTAGAAAACGTAACGCTACACCGAACAGAATTAATAAAATTAAAAAATAAACTAGAAGAATTAAATAATAATCTACAAGACAACGAACAGAACTTCTTTGTTCAAAAACAATTTGTTTATCCAATGGCTACAAGCGGAATCATAACAATAATTATAATAGCCATTGTAACATATATAATTATAAAAAATAAAAAGAAAATAAAACGACCATCAGTCAGGATATCAGGAAGACGAACGATGAAGAACCACGTATATCTTACGGACTTCCAAGACCTATACTAAAGCGTAGTCTAAGTACGCGATTTTAGATAGTAAGAAACGATTATACAAAAAATTATATACGGGAAAAATAATGTATTCGTTAGAATAAGAAAGGGTATAACTAAAGAAAAACGTTGTACCCCCGTTTTTCTTTTTTCAACGGGGGAGGGATGTTATAGCCCCAAAACGGCTATAACCAAATTATAATAGTATAGTTATTAATTATTAAATATTATTTAACGTCTTCCGACTATAACTCGAAGTCGAGGAAGACGTATAAAGTTACGAGCGCAATCGCTGACAAAGCAAGCCACGCGCGGAGGCCACACGTTCGCGAGACTCGAAGACCGATACGCCGGAAATGCAAGCAAAGAATATACGTAGCTTGCATCCGGGTTTTTCCACCCAAAATCGAGCGACACGACCACCTATGGTCCTGTCGCTAAGCGATCCCCTCCAAAAAACTAATCGAACAGGAGGTGATAAAACTACCCACCTCGAACGAGCGCTAGGCAGTCTTAATCACAAAACCACCCGAAACAGTTATATTCATACAATTATACAGCACAGTCGAATTTAATAAAGAGCAACCGCGAGACGGACAATTGAAATCATTTTAATAAAAAGAGCGTCCCAGCCGATCTCGCGACGGCAGCCGCGATATCAGGCACGCGCAGCAATTCTATACCACGATAAGCCGAGTTGAAGTGCGAGAAAGACAAGAAGATTTAAAGCCGATGTATACGAATAAATGACTTTATTTCTACAACTACTACAAAATTGTTGACACGGCGAGACGACCCTGCCCGATCCCGAACTCCTTAGTTCTAATTTGGCCAACGATCCCCAAAAATTCGCTGTGCTTCCACGGAGGCACAACAGCCAGAAAGGGCGCACAGGATAGCCCGTAAGTAACCGTATTTAGACGGTATTCCTGGAAATCGGCCTGCCTGTCGTAGCGCCATATGATCCTTTGCAAGTCACGGTCTTCAGGATGGACCAAAATCTGACTGTACATTTTTTCCACATCTGTGGCCATCACGTACCGATGTCGACGCCATCGAAGAAGCACATTGCAGAGAGGAGGCAGCAAATTAGCAGCAGCCGACCAGGAGGCGTCGGTTGAGCGAATCGCCTGAAGCTGCGGTCGTCGAGCCGTTGAAGACGACGCGTAGCTTTGTCGAGGTACTCGACTCCCGCATGACTCCTTGGTGGGGCAGGTAGCTCACGTGCTCTCCGGTTGGTTCTGATTGACTCACTGGGCCCATATGGCCCAAGGCTTCTTACTGTTGCATGAAGTCTTCGTAGAGTTGATGCAGGCGATGATCCCTGTCAAATCTTTTCTTCATGCCGGAGAGTACTCGCTGAGCGGAAAAACGCGTTGAAGAGACGTCCGGCAGCGGCGCGACGACCGGCAACCGAACGACGTATCGTCCCTGAGCAGTGCGAGCGTGTGTTTCGTTGTAGAAATTCTCACACTCTTGATCCTTTGGAGTAAGTGGCGAGCCAGAGACGGGCAGTTCTTCTTGCTGCCAGAATTTATTTACGAGAGAAGACAAATCTTCGTCCGTTTGGCAATGGTACGACTGAGCGTTGCGCTGCATCGTTTCGCCAGTTGTTCCCGCGGGTCCAGACAGAACCCAACCTAATGACGTCCGTTGAGCTATAGGTTCGTGGGGAGCTCCCTTCCGAAGGCCTGGCTGGAGGATTTCAGCGTAGACATCCGCGCCCAGCAGAATGTCCAACGGGTCCGGTTCCTTAAAGTCAGGGTCGGCGAGCCTCAATCCTCGGAAGTGTGTCCACGCTCGTCGATCTCCTTTACACCCTCCGCTTACGGTGGTGATCTGAGGAAAGACCATTGCCGTTACAGTTATCGGCGGTCCTCGTCCTTGAGGTAATATCTGGAACTTGACTCGGCTGTTAACGCGGCCCGACGGCTTCCCACCAACGCCGATTATTCGGATAGAAGCTGCTTGGTGAACTAATCGCAATCGTCGTGCCAGTGAAGACGTGATCATCGACGAGTCGGAGCCTTGATCTAAGAGGGCACGCGCGGTGTGCACGACTCCGTCTTGATCTGTTACGCGAACGCGAGCTGTAGCTAGAAGCACTGTTGCTTCTTGAGACCGCTGCGCGAAGTGCAAGGATGTCGCGACTTCGCTTACTTTAAATGTATCATGCAACGTCGTGTGGTGACGCGCGCGACACGATGAGCATGTTTTCTGCGAGGTATACTCACTTAGCTTGTGCTTGCCGAGGCAGTTGAAGCAAAGATTGTTAGCTTCAACGTGTTGTCTCTTTTCCGCGGCGGTCTTGGCCTTGTAGCCGTCACAAAACATGATGTAGTGATCTTAACTGTAAATAGAGCACTGTCCGCATTTGCTCGCGGGTTTACGAGCGTGAAGTATGCGCGTCGGACGCCCCGAATTTAGACTTGATTTCGCAAGGCTAGTCTCCGGTTGACTAGACTGCAAGGATTCGAGCGTACAAAGCCGACGGTCTATGAACTGTTGCAACGCGGTATACGACGGAGGTTCCGTCGCATCACTGATAGAACTTTCCCACTCGCGACGCGACCGGGAATCAAGGAGATCCACGACGAGATGAACGAAGAGATCCTCGCCGCGCGTTATCGGCCGTCCGATGCTTTCGAGAGCGCCGACGGTGCTCATTACGCCGTGATATAATTTGCTCAATTCGGTAGCGGATTCACTTTTGAGTTTCTGAAGAGCCGAAAATCGCGAAATGTAAGAACGAACTAGAAGACGTTTATTCTCGTAATATCCTGTCAGGATTTTCCACACGCGATCGAAATTCTCGGCTGTCGTCGGCAAACTGCGGATTAATAGTTCCGCCTCACCTTTCAAGCACATCTTCAAGTAGTGAAGCTTCTCGACTTGAGCTGTGGAGGTATCTTTCACGATGAGTGAGTTGAAGAGATCCCGGAAGGAAGGCCACTCTTCGTACCGACCCGAGAATTGTGGCAGCTGGATCCGCGGCAAAGTCGTGCGCGATGTCTGCAAGGGATTCGCGCCGACGGCCGGCGCTTCCGCGCTGACCTTATTCTTCAGGGAGCGGAGTATGTCAAGGAACATACTCTTCTGTGCGATGTAAGCTTCCTCCGTAAGGGACTGCATGTCCTTCTTCAGGTAATCATGTCCTGCCAGGGCGTCCCTGTATGCGGCGAGGAGACTTGCCGTGTTGGATGTCGAATTTTTCCCAGTTGGATTCGAAGGCTTGTAGACGCGCTTCCACTAAGCCGATCGTATAGTGAGCAGAGCCGGGAGAGGCTCACTTGCGCACAGTACAATTGGACACGTTGCAATTGCACATTGTGATATTAGACACATAAAGTTGCGCACCGTTCGATTGGACACATTTCACTTGCGCACAGTTCGTTTGGACACATTTCATTTGCGCACCGTTCAATTGAACACGTTGTTTTTGGACACAACACATGTTTTTGTATAATTTGGAATACATACACACGCATGTATAATTTTGAAATTTTTTGACATTTATTATTAACTTTATTTGGTAAATAAACGTTTGTTACAGTTCGTTTACACACATTTCGTTTGCACACAGTTCTTTTGCGCACAGTTCTTTTGCGCACATATCTTTTGCGCACATTTCTTTTGCGCACATTTCTTTTGCGCACATTTCTTTTGCGCACATTTCTTTTGCGTACATTTCTTTTGCGCACACTTCTTTCGCGCACAGTTCATTTGCGCATATAAATTTTAGTTTTAAATCAGAAATAGGTTTGGGTTAGGTTATATCTTCCGGAAGTGGAGCCCCCCCATAGGGGGGGAGGGGCGAAAACCACTGTGTCCACGCATATACTTTACAACGCGAAACGAGATCCCTATAATTGTTGTGTGGATGGGAAAGTGTGCAAACGAACTATACTACCATTCGCGCTGCTGTTATTTAATTCGCTCGTGTCGTATGAGCTTTCGTCATTTTTGTTGTAAATTCTCAACCGACATTCTAGTATACGATCGAGCATCGAACCCAGTGCGAAAGACGCCTCATTGTCTGTATTACTACCTGCTCTATACTTATTGAGTTTGTGATTGTTAAGAGTGTGGAGTCCGAGAGTCGACGCGCGTTAACCGTTCCGCGAATGTCCTCTGCCTCGCGCCAAGCAATATCCGGCGTCCGCGTGCAAGATATCCGTTTTCGCGAGAGCCTCTAGCAAGAAGCTCTGCAAGATTTCCGAAACGCGTCGAAGGCAGTCATTAACAGAACATTTTGAAGATTTCCGTCGGAGTCGCGGAATACGTGCCGTCGCTCGCTCCTATTAGTCAAAATTAAACGAATATTGAAAACAATCTGCAATCGAGTATTTTCTGAACTCTCCTTATCCTCCAGCGGATCTATGGATTCGCGTTACACACCGCTTCTCGCTCATCTCTGAGCGTTTCTCAAGATTCGGGCGATATCGTCGAGGTCGACTCCCGAACAGTGTGTATGTATTCCAAATTATACAAAAATATGTGTTGTGTCCAAAAACAACGTGTCCAATTGAACGGTGCGCAAATAAAATGTGTCCAAACGAATTGTGCGCAATTGAAATGTGTCCAATCGAACGGTGCGCAACTTTATGTGTCTAATATCACAGTGTGCAATTGCAACGTGTCCAATTGTACTGTGCGCAAGTGAAGGCTTCTCAGCAGAGCCTACCTTTTTCAAGTTCTCGTACGAGCGATCGATGCGCCCGTAGAGATCGAACTGCATGCTGATAGCAGCTTCCATGTCCTTACTCATCTTGAGGTTTTAGATGCAAGTTCTTTGGAGAAGCACAAAAGAACTCACCACTGGCACTGCACTAACTCCACGTACCGGCACCGGACACAGAGAATCCGGCTCGAAGGACCAGCAAATGTTAGCGAGAGAGGTGGACGCGAGAGTGAGGAGCGCCGCGATATTTGATCTCGATGAATAAGGATGACGTGGAACCGTCGGAAAGACGAGCGACTTGACAATATACAATTTAATGAAATTATATCTAATATTTCCGCAAGCAACGGAGGGATAATCTTGTACGAGGAGACCGCACTGTCGAACGATAAGACCACACAGAGAATCGGTGGATCGCGGGCCGCGAAAGCGCACTGGATTCACTGTCGCGACGGAACTTAGCCGAGCAGCGCGAGAAGAACTACGTGTACGCGTCGATTACTTTTTGTCAAGAGCCGGCCGCGCCTTGTGCGCGCCTCTTTTATCATCTTGAATCCTTCTAGAAGGATCCAGAACGTATGACTCACTTTCTTTTGTCTTAAGGGAGCGACAATTATAATAGGAGAAATTCGCGGTAGTTTTTTGATTGACGGGGGCTGGCAGCCCCTGATTGGGCGCCACTGATGTCAGTTTAAAGCGCAGTGATAGGCTTGGAGTGTCGAAAGGCTCGTAGCTCCCGATAAGCTAGAGCAAGAGCAACTGCATCGAAAGCGGTCATCTCTTTCATCCCGAATTCTCAGAAATTATCGATCGGCCGAGCCGTATCTCCTATCGCTTTAAATTAAATCTCGTTTAAGGCGCCTCGTCTTCCATCGTCTTTAATTCGATTTCGAACACTATGAAAGATTTTTATTTACTATCAATATTTTTATTTACACTACTTTTATATTGACTTGATGGCTTTTTGTGATTTAGTGTCATGTATTCATTGCTTTTATTGATTTTTACATATACTTTATTATTTGTTAACTTTGTACTAGACTGTTTATTTTTTATTGATTATTAATATTTAAGTATAACGCGGAAGGAAGGGCTTATTGAGAGCGTAGCGCCGTAATCATTGCGCGATTATAATTTTGTTTGATATGTTTATTGTACGTTTCGGTCCTGCGGTTTGGATCTTCTTCAGCATCTACACTGAGAAAAAAAATTGGTTGTACGGACTAAATTTGTATAGTTGTTTGATCTAATGGTTGATTTAACAATTATTAAGTTCCATTAAAAAAAGTATAGTTCATTTATGTCAACGATCAACAATTTTTAATCAAGAATTAACTAAACGAACTTAATCAAATTATTTTGTTCGAAATACTAATAGCATTTATTTGTTTTTGTGTGCCATTTAGTTACTCAGGTAATATATTTGTTTAAATTTCAAGTATCGAACTGACTAAACAATGCCGTGAAGATTGATAAATATTGTGTATTTTCAATCAAACGGTTAAGTTAGATACGACAAAATTTTTGTTAAAACAAATGGCAGATTTCGTCAATTTCAATTTTTAAAAATAACAAAAAGTTTTGTATATCTTAAAAAATTTCTTGATGGATGAATCAAACGCAATCAAAAATCAAATAAATTAATTGTTTGTTAAAATTTCTAGGTCAAATAAAAATTTAGTTGATTGATACATGATTTAGTTGAAAATCAATATTATTTTTCTTCATAAACGACTAAAAAGCATGATTAAATATCACATCATTATCGTATAACGTCAACTATTTGATGTGTTTCCTTTGACTAAACGAAACTGCAGTTCAATCGTTTGAATTTTGTTAAATTTTGATCACTGTGCAATGCATAAGCATATAGATTCGAACTACGGTCTGTATGTGCAATGCAGGCTATCGAAAAATTAGGAATCCCCAATACGTAACCTGTCACTAATGATGTGATATGAAATAAATTGTTATATAATAAGAGAAAATTTTAATAATTTTTTTCTTGATTTAAAAAAAATAATATATTTTTCTTTAAAAATAAAATGTATAGTAGTAAATTAATTGTCATTGATATTAACGATCGAAATAAGTCCATCTAGTACTACATTTATCCAGTAAATTTACATGAAATGTGAAATGTTTAGTTATCAATCATATAAAAAAAAATAAAATAATAAATATTATAAATAAAAAATGCAAATTGAGAATTATACGAAATCATAAATGTATTTTTTTTTTTAAGTTTTAACTCGAATCAAAATTTTCAGTATTTTTATGCATTCGTTAGTCTCACACACACACACATATAAATATTATTTTCTTATTCTTCATTCTGCCAATATAACATAACAGCATTATGTCTACAACACAAAATATTAATCAGACAAATATCATTTGTGGATTAAAAGCTGCGGAATAGTTAGTTTAATATATTACATTTATCATGCACTTTGTATTTGAGAAAATTTTGTTAAATGATTTTATGTGCATTATCCTGAAATACAATACATATGTAGAACATTTTACTTATTACAAGTCATAATTTCAATACTTTCAATAATGGTTTTTGTCAGAAATGGGTTCTGATATTTGACCAAATTTATAATATATTACGGTGTATTCTTCCCTGTACAGTGTAACTCTTGCTAATATATAATAGTTAAAAAGAAATAATTAAAAACTTTACACATGTGCAATCTTTTAAGTCGATAGAGATATACAGGGTGAGTTTTTTAACTTAAAACTGTAAAATATCTCGGAAAGTAAGCTTTATCGAAAAAAATGTTTCAAACAAAAGTTGTAGGGTTCGGAGGGGGCCACATGATAAAAATATGGATTTGACCTTGAGTGACCTTTTCAAGGTGAGGTCAATATGAATCAAATATGATCGACGTTTTCTTAAATGGAACCCCCCTTTTTTATTGCATATTCTTGTAGCTTATCTCGAGAGCTTTTCAAAACACTATAATATAGTATTTTTTCATTAAGCACTTTTTGAGTTATTTTATATCTTAATCTGACATATTTTGATATAAAAGATAAAATATCTCGTAAAATATTTAGTTTTCGATAATCTTACCGTAATACTTTTATGTACAGAATAATGAGACAAATCAATTAGTATAAAAAAAATTGTTTTTAAGAAAAAGTATGTAATTATTTACAATGTATTTTTTTAAACAATTATTTGTTTTTTTTTATACCAATTGATTTGTCTTATTATTCTGTACATAAAAGTATTACGGTAAGATTATCGAAAACTAAATATTTTACGAGATATTTTATTTTTTATATCAAAATATGTTAGATTAAGATATAAAATAACTCAAAAAGTACTTAATGAAAAAATACTTTATTATAGTGTTTTGAAAAGTGTAACGGTTCACCTTTCCCGTACGCCGCGGATCAAGGCTCGCCGGTGCCAGGATTCGGGAGAAGGGGGAACTCCAACTTACTTTACCTCGGTATAAGCGGTTTAAACAATGATGTTTATTTAAGTGATTCTCAACATCTAACATTGAGTACAATGCAACATGCGGGAGCGGTGCGTACAGAGTTTCGCGTGAGCGGTTGTTGTTCGCAATGCGACATGCAAGAGCGGTGCGTACAGGAATTCGTGCACAGAGTTTCGCGTGGAGCTCGGGAAACGAACGTGGCTCAAGCGGTCGTGTTCTGCAATCGCGAGGTTCACATGCAAGCAACTGGGGTTATTCTAAGCGGAACAGACAGATCTTAAATGCTACGGGTGTCGCGTGGCCTTCGATCGTAATTCCAACGGCCTGACTACCTTATCCTTAGAAGGACGGGGCGTCGGCTTTCTGCGGCCTATCCTTAGAAGGGCTGGTGCGCTTGTGTAGTCTGAAGGTCGTGCGTACAGGTGGAGTCGGCTCTACAATTATAATGCGCGGTATATACAGTGCGGGCTTACGGTATAATCAGGTTGCGGTATATACAAGGCGGTACTAGAATCTATCAGGACGCGGAGACCGAAGCGGTCTTACTGTATGTGTACAACGGTCTTACAATATAGCAGGTCGCGGTATATGTACAAAGCGGTATTACCATCTAACAGGTCGCGGTATTTATTCGGAAAGATACACGGAGACCAAAGTGGTCTTACGGTAGAGACGGTCGCGGTATATACAAAACGGTCTTACGGTATAACGCGGTACGGACTTATCAACTAACAGGAGGCGCCGTCCCAGCAACCGGGAAGACCGGCCTAACTACGGGGAGCCCGTAGCCTGGTGTAACGCGAGGTATCAGGATGCGCCGTCCCAGCAATCGGGAAGCCCGGCCTAACTACGGGAAGCCCGTAGTCTGGTATAACGCGAGGTATCAGTATGCGCCGTCCCAGCAACCGGGAAGCCCGGCCTAACTACGGGAAGCCCGTAGCCTGGTGTAACGCAGGGTATCAGGATGCGTCGCCCCGGCAACCGGGAAGCCCGGCCTAACTACGGGAAGCCCGTAGCCCGGTGTAACGCGAGGTATCAGGGTGCGCCGTCCCAGCAACCGGGAAGCCCGGCCTAACTACGGGAAGCCCGTAGCCTGGTATAACGCGAGAGTCGGTTCAGGATCCGGAGAGTTGTACGTGACAGGAATCGGGATCGGAAACTGGTAACGCTACGCTCGCCGGAGCGCCTTATATACCGGCGGCCGACCTCCCATTCGCGCGATTCGACGTGTGGTGGGGTGGTCCCTACGGTGGGGCCGCGACACGGGTGTGGGAGCTTAGGGACGCCATAAGCGCCGAGCCTCGAAAAGCGCGCGGTGGATCGGCCCGCTAGGCCGTTAGTAACGGTATCGTTACAAAAGCTCTCGAGATAAGCTACAAGAATATGCAATAAAAGAAGGGGGGTTCCATTTAAGAAAACGTCGATCATATTGACCTCACCTTGAAAAGGACACTCAAGGTCAAATCCATATTTTTATCATGTGGCCCCCTCCGAACCCTACAACTTTTGTTTAAAACATTTTTTTCGATAAAGCTCACTTTCCGAGATATTTTACAGTTTTAAGTTAAAAAACTCACCCTGTATACCAAGTAGCGTAGCTAACAAGTAAGACGAGTGGCTAAAATATTAAAAATCTCGTATTTGAAAATTGCTTCTTGCAACTTTTTTCTTTTTTTATATTTGTTTATAATAGCGGTCAATCGAGTAAATTTGATAATGTATTCGGTGGAAAAAAGATATATTTATTTAAAATATTTGCATATGGTAAACTTGCATTTCTTCACAAAATTGTTAAGTGATTTCACTTTTCTATTGACAATAACAAATTAGTATTTTTTCTAGTTATTAGTTTAACATATGCGAATATATTTTTGATAAATATAAAATAATATTTTTTAGCTAAAAAAGCATTATGTAATAATTTATTTAACTGTACATTGTTGGAAAGAAATGGAAAAAAAAGAAAAAGAAATTTGCAAAATGCAGATCTCCAACACGCATTACAATTTCTAATATTCTAATTGCGCGTCTTACTCGATTAGAAAAGTTTGCTTTGTCGATGGTATCGTCTGCTATTGCCGACTCGGTAACAGTAAAACGGAAGATGGGCGCGTTTCACTTAACGACCACAACGCTAACGGTATCATTTCATCCTTGTTGTTCGCCGAAAGTTAAACAAAGACAGATGATGCTCGCGAGCGTTACGGTCGTTAAGTGGAACGCGTCATAGTCTGCTCTCCTCGATAGCCGAGCTCATTGGTCAGCCAAAGCGCCGAACTCACACGGGCACGGTCGCTTCGTAGTTGTTTGCGTGTTGCAGGCGGTTGCTAGAGACCGTGATCTGGCATCACTGGTAATCCACTTGTTCAAATAAGTTCAAGAGTATTCGTCGCAAGAGGAAGACGTCGTTTCTTTATTATTGTGATATTAAATTGTGTGTTAATTGATAAATTGTGTCAAGTGATAGAAAGCTCATGACAAATATTATTCATTTGTGGGGGATGAAAGATTCCGTGGAATCAAATATCTTAAAAATATTGGAAGGTATGTATAATTTTTGTTTTTAATTATTCATTATCTTTATATATAATGTTTGTTTGAAACGTTATACCTCTTTCTTTATCCGAAACTGGCTTATACGTATTTCGAAAATTGTAACTGTAGGTCTTTTATTTCATTCATTTATGCAACAATAGTTTTTCACACTTTATTTGCGTATTGTCAACACAACGATTTCTGTAAACCATGCGGCAATCGACAACGTAAGAAATAATGTTTAAGCAAAACATCAAAAAATACTTGCGTTTTCACCAAAGTTCATTGTGATTCTAATAACGTTTTGATTACTGTTTTCTCCTTTGCATAAAATACTTATACATATGTTAGGAAACGTAAATATATAGTATGACGTATATGCGTAGTTGCAAGCACCATTTCTTTGTCAAATCGAGATATCGAATATATCGTTATACTACAGTGGCACAAAAAACTGATGTCGATACGGTACATAATTCTCGCGATGGTTGTTTATAGCAACTTTAAGCTTGTGCTTTAAGTCGTAGAAAGAAACGGACAACGCACAAAGAAGCACAGAAAGGACCGTGTTTTATTATTTAGTTCAAAAAATACGGATGAATATTTTTGTTTTTCATTGTAATAAATGTCGAACATTTCAGTAAAATATTTTCGACATTATGATTCTATCTGTGCGCGTTCTTAGATAATATGTTACAGTGAAAAGTAGAAAAACAAAATATTTTGTCATACACACATACACAAACACACAACAATCAAGCTTGCTCACCTGAACGATACTATCTTGCAATCAACTAAACATTCGATTTCGTTTACCAAATTTTTATTTTGTTTATTGTATTAATTTTCTTATAATCTTTGAAACGATGGATACGTATGTTTTCAATTTTTAGAAAATGCAATTAGTGACGAATATTTACCTGATCTTACCCTAGAGTTCATCAAAGAAATGATACCTAAAATTGGATTAAGAATCGAATTCTTAAAAAAATGGACGACGGACATTTAACACAAAGGAAATGCCTCATGTTAGTACGCATATGTATACATCGTGTGCCAAGAAAAAAACATTTTTTTTTGTTTTCTTGAAAAAGTAAAACAATTTTTTTTTTGCTTCCGCTATGGAAAAAATCCTCTAAAACTTTCATTCTTTCATCTCAATTTTTTAACATGCGGGGAGTTCTGTTTTCTATTTAATTCCATCAAATTTAGCCATGACAGGTGTTTCTCTTTAATAAAAATTATTTTGAATGCCTGTAATTTTGCATTGGTTGAATTCATTGACTTGGCTCTTGTAAAATTTTTTATAAACTTTCCCTATATAAAAACCTATTTATAAAATGTTGTTATCAATTATATCGATCAAATAGTGCGCATAATACTCATGTATGAAAAATGTTTTCCTTGTGTTAATTAAATGAAAAATGGGACCTCTGAATGTGCTAATTGGAAAATCGAAATAGAGGGATGAAATTTTAGGAGGATTTTTAATGCCTAAAACTAACTTTTTCCATAATGAGAGTAATAAAAAATAACTTTTTTTGGCGCATTCTAATATACATGGGTATCGAAAATCAAATCTTTCTGATTTTGAAGATATTTTCATTCTTAAGCAATTTATCTTTTACTATACTGACTAGGTTACGGATTCGAGCGCACAGGCATCTGCAACTGAAACATCAGAAAATTTATCACAAAGTTCATCTGAGGATGCTTATAGTTTAAACAGACAGAACGCTTTTACGGGAAAATTGACGTATGCCTTAAGGACGAAAACTATCGATGTTAAAGAAATTTTACATATGAACATCCAAGGAAAGGCGATTGTAAATTCCTATAAAAAATTCAAGTTTTTGACGCGACAATCTAGAATGCGAATTGTCGACATCATTCTGACAGAATTACTGAATGAAACTATCAAGTAATTTCATTTTACATTTTTTTTTTATAACGTTCAAATTTGTATTTCCGTAATATACGTGCATATAAGTATTTTCATTTTTGTTTGTTTATTTTATGTTTTCAGTTTGAAAAATGATGATTTCCTATATATAGCAGAGGAAATAGTAAAACTTTTTCCCACCGAAGCTACAACTACGTACATATTCCGCCAATTCCGAAAAAAATTATGGCGAATTGGAAAATTTGTAATTTCACGTGGGAAATTAGTGGATAAATATCGGAACAAAATACGCGCCTTGAAATTCATTCATGAGTGGCAAGCACCATTAGGCGATTTACACCACCATAGAACCGAAAGTTCGGACTCATCCTCCGATGATGGTAGCCTGCAGTTTTTTTTAAATATACATATGTATAAACTCAAAATTATATTCTACTTATTAAATTAATCGAATGTTTACATAATTTGTTTATCATCTTACAGAAGCTATTCTCGAAGCTAAAGCATGGCTGCGAAGTCATTCAATGCCATGGAAAATTGTTGTTACAAATTGAAAATTGACGGCTGAATATCGACGAAAAAGTATAAAGTCAAATCGCGATTTGAAATTGTGCCAAATTTTTGAAAGCTGGCCAATTCTCAAACATCCAAACACATATTCATTAATTGAAGAGGATTACATTTGTCTAAAATTATCAACGCGAGAATTAACATCGGAAAAATGGAGAACTTTTTTTGCAAAAATTTTAGCTGTTCGGCCACCGAAGAAAGACGATGACAATGCACAAGCTTTGATAGAGTTGATTCAAGACGACAAATTGACCGACAGTAGGTGTATTTGCTTGTAAATAAATATACATCGTATTTACCTTGTGTAATTAATGTCATTTGATCAAATAGATGCAAAAATTGTTCTGCAACTGAGACTTCTCCCACACCTACTTCCACCTAAAAGCCGAATCCGTCTAAGAAAAAATCAATGGAAACCATCGATACCTGAATGTAAAGATAGCATAGTTATTTCAACTACTGTAAGTATCATGATAATTAATATTCGTCGTTATGATTACTGGCCTCCATAATATATATATATATATATATATATATATATATATATATATATATATATATATATATAACATATATATTTATTTATATATATATATATATATATATATATATATATATATATATATATATATATAAAAATATATATAATATTTTGCAGTTAATAGCAGATATCACGAAAATACAAGAAGAAAAAAGAAAAGCAGCCGTGGGTCTAGGGATTACATTGCAGCCTTTTATCATCGCTGTCGGCCCATCCAACGCGGATATTTCTGATGTTTTTATATCAGTTGATGACACCTTGTACAAGGTATTGTCAGTCCTAAAAGCTATAGACTTATGTTTTAAAATCTTTCAAGTCTTTGACGTTGAATACCCGATAGAAAGTGCTCACATATGGTTGCTATTCCAAATAATTTTATACGGCTATAAAAATAGTTCGGATAAAATGACTCCGAATATAACGGAAACAATAAGCGATATGTTGGAACTTCAAGATAAAAACACGTAGTCATAGACGCAAACAAATTCTTTCCATTATTTTATTTCATTTTTTTATCAAATAAGACAAGTTCTTGTTTATTGTTTTTGTTTATTGTTTTATTCAATTTTTAGTTTTTGAAGAGGATAATATTTAAAAAATCTCCATGTGATAAAAATTTTTGTTTCTTATCGTTTCGTTACGATTTTGAGTTTATTGGAATAATGCTGAAAAGAACTTGTTGAAAAAAAGTTTTGTTTTTTATTGTTTGGGTTTTAATCGTAAGGTTGATAGAATAATCCTCAAAAGAGTCCGCAAAAAAAATTTTTATTTTGTGTGTTTTTATTTCGACTTTTAGTTTTTTGAAAAGATATTGTAAAATAAAGCTTCCGTGCAAAAAAAGTTTTGTTATTATTTCGTTGTAATCTTTTCGTTTAAGAAGATAGTACCGGAAATGATTCCGTGCCCATTTTGCGAAACAAAACTATATTCCGAAACTTGTCTTACTAAACACGTCAAACTGCGCTATAAGACTTTAATATTGTCAGCCTGCTACTGTCGCTATGAAAGATGTACAAGAATTTTTAACAGTTTTTATTCGTATAAAAAACACTTTTTTTCGAGGCATTTTGGGTCGTTTGGCAAAATTCGGTCAGAAATTCGGCAACGAATCGGTCAAAATGGAAATCCTGAAAATAATTTTCCTGACCTTACAGAATTGGAAAGTTTGGGTTGTCCTAACTTTATATCTTTAAATAGAATTATTCAATTCCCACAATCGGAATGTTCATTTCACGAGCCTGCAATTTTCAATATCGAAGCTTTTGAATGTATAGTACAAAAAGAAATCTCATCATTCGTTTCACAACTTTACTCGGAATTGAGTCTCACACGATCGTTTGTTTCTACTTTGATTGATAAATTAAAGATTTTGTATGATTTGACTTTTATACCGATTTTGAAGCAAAAGTATAATTCTAAAGATTATAAACAGGCCCTTTCAGATCTCACCAAGATGTTAACAATATTGCAACATGGTTTTGATAATTTTAAATCCGATCATCATAGTTTAAAATATTTTGAAAATGCAAATACTTTGATAAAACCACAATCGCTGAGAATTCATGCATCCATAAGTTCTCACTTTATCGGGGGAAAACGCAAAACTGTTATTTCAAACGCAGAAATCCAAGTGATACCGATGAAAATGGTGCTAAAAAAATTTTTAGAAATACCAAACTTTTTATCTTCAATTTTAAAACACATTGAAGAATGTAAATCTAGTGAATCAGTAATTTCCAATGTTCAAGGTGAATTGTGGCAGAGCATTGAACCTCAATTTGTGGGAAAAACCGTATTTCCGTTGATATTATACTTTGACGATGTTGAGATCAATAATCCTCTCGGTTCACACGCTAATATACGAAAACTCGGTGCTGTCTATTTTTCTTTAGGATGTATTCCGTGTGAATTTAGCAGTATGTTGGAAATATATTTCTTGCTCAACTTCACTATACGAAAGATCACAAAACTGCCGGTAATATGAAAATATTTCGTAATATTATCGATCAAGTAACAGATTTTGGGAAACATGAATTAACTGTAAATGTGGATGACCAGCAACAAACGATTTAGTTTTCTCTGTTAGCGATCATTGGTGACAACCTAGCTTTAAACGATATTTGTGGCTTATCAACAAGCTTTAACACACAAAATGTGTGTAGAATATGTACAGCGAACAAAATTGAGAGCCGAAAATAAGTGGAAGAAAATGCTCAAATGCTACGGACCTAACAAAATTATCTAAAAGACTGTGAAGATTGCTCCACGGGAGTGAAAACTAAATGTGTTTTTAATGAAATCCCGAAATTATAACAAAAAGAATATTATAACAAATGCAAGTGATGTTGATCCAATGCATGATTTATTCGAAAGAATATGTAGATACGAAATAGCTAAAATCTTGAACTTTTTGATAAATAGAGACCATTTTTTTCACTTGAAATTTTTAATGCCCGCTTACAGCATTTCGATTGTGGTCGAAACTTTGGAAAAAACATACCAATCTCAATATCTAGCAACGCTCTTAATGCACAAGATTTAATAATTTCAGCATCAGAAATGGTTTTTTTAATTGAACATCTTGGTATTCTGATCGGCGACCTGGTGCCCATAAATAATACCGTTTGCGAAGTTTTCCTTGTGTTACGGGAAATTATAAATATCATAATGGATTTATCATTTACTTCTGCAACAACTCAACTTCTTGAAACTTTAATATCAGAACATCATTCGCTATATATGGAAGTTTTTGCGGAGCCATTGAAACCTAAACATCATTTCATCGTACATTACTCCCGGTTATTGAGAAAATTAGGACCACTCAAACATTTATTTTGCTTTCGTTTCGAAGCAAAGCACAAGCAATTCAAAGAGAATGCGAAGGCCATAAGATCCCGCAGAAATTGCCCGTACACTTTAGCACTAAAACATCAACTTATTCTGTCACATAGATTTCTTAGTGAAAAAGGATTTTTTGATCGATAAAGTTTGGGGCCTACACTACGTCAAGAATTAATTGATCTGCCTGATTATTTTGATTTCAAAAATACACTCCCATGGAACATCCAATGCGAATATATACTCGACACTTGGGTAAAAATGAACGGCATTACTTATCATAAAGATATGGCTGTAGCTATGCATATGAAAGACAATATTATTATCTTTGGCGAAATACATTACTATTAATAATATGCGCCGAATATCATTTATATGTACAGAATTTCATACTAAAACTATTAACAAGCATTACTGCGCATTTCAAGTTGTTCAAAATTGAATCATTAAATTTTCGTTTCTAAATTTGCCGTTATATTAAAACGATTGCCTCAGAAAATAAAACACGAGCGAAAACAAACAGCGTCGCGGTCACCCGCTCGGTGCGTGATCGCATTCTTCTCAGAATGAAAAACTGTGACAAACACCTGGTTCGAGAAGGTTCGAAATCAGAAAAACTTGTTATTCAGATCGACAGAGCGCGAGTTTCCGCGGTCGGTCGATTTAGTCTGCCTACGACAACGATTCGAGCTGGTCGATAGCAATCGATCATAGTTTCGAATATCATCATTTCTCGTATGATATTCTTTCGTGTCTTATTCTCACTCGTGTCGCATACGCAGTAGGCTTACTCGTCTCAAATCGGTCCGAATTGTCTCGCCATACAATCGCATTCATATTCTCGAGGCGGTCAATTCGGTCATATCTCAAACTTTATTATTCATTCAGTTAGTGCTAAGACATCGTGAAAGTTAAGTGTTAAGAGTGTGGAGTCCGAGAGTCGACGCGCGTTAACCGTTCCGCGAATATCCTCTGCCTCGCGCCAAGCAACACCCGGCGTTCGCGTGCAAGATTTCCGCTCTCGCGAGAGTTTCTAGCAAGAAGCTCTTAATCAAGATTTCCAAACCGCGGAAAAGGGCAAACATTAACAGGACATTTGAAGATCTCCGGCGGAATACGTGCCCTCGCTCGCTCCTATTATTCAAAATAAAAAAGAACATTTCTTAACATCTGCACTCGACTCATTTTTCAATCTCCTTATCCTCCAGCGGATCTACGGATTTGCGTAACACACCGCTTCTCGCTCATCTCTGAGCGTCTCTCTTAAGATTCGGGCGATCTCGTCGAGGTCGACTCCCGAACATATTGGTCCTTCGAGCCGGATAGAAGCGTGTGTGAAGGACAAGTTCGCGACATTCTGATGTGTGTGACATTCTGATACATCTACGATGTCGGAGAACTTTGCACTTCAACTGCAACTTCAATATACAATTGAACGCGCTCTCGATAATTTCAAAAAAATCGGCAGGAACAATCTAACACCAGCTAAGGTGCGTTCCAGGATCTCACAGCTCGAAAAGTATTGGAGTCAATTCTTCAATGGACATGCAGAGTTGACGCAGAAATACCCGGAAACAACCCGGTCGTCCGTTAGCTACTTCAAGGACAATCCTTTCAACTCGACTCAAGCCGCCTATGAAAACGCAATGAACCATATAGCGGAGATCCTGGAGGAAATGGAGCCGGCCGTGAGCCCAAATCCATCTCTGTCCTCGACGAGGTTGCCCGCGGAAGCGTCCGCGGTTTCTTTATCGTATCTTCCGCCCATTAAATTGCCTCCGTTCGACGGCAATTACGACGAATGGGAACAATTACGCGATCGATTTACGACACTAATTCGTAAAAATTCGGATCTAAATAATTTCGCTCGCATGCACTTTTTATCATCGTGCCTTAAGGGTAGCGCGCTGGAATGTATAGCGAATATTTCTATAACGGCCGCGAATTTTGAAATAGCGTGGAAAGCGTTGACCTCACGGTACGACGACAAAAAACGGTCGATAAACAAACATCTCTCGACATTGCTCGGCTTATCATCTATCCCGCGCGAATCTGCCATCGAGATGCAGACTTTATACGACAAAGCTAATATCGCAATGGCATCATTAAAAGCCCTCGATCGAAAACCGGAGGAACTGTGGGAAGATATTGTCGTTCATATCCTTGTGCAAAAATTAGATCCGTTAACGCGAAAAGCGTGGGAAATAAGCATAAGCAATACAGATGCCCCGCCGTCTTACGAGACTTTAAGCGACTTTATTAAGTCTCGCACTCGCGCGTTAATGGCATCCGCTCCAGGATCAGCCGTTAAAACCGGTGTAAAACCAATCGCAGCCTCGCGAGTTCATGCTGCAACCGCATCCGCTAACGCACAATCGCAGTGCCCATTATGTACAGAGCGACACTTTCTTAATGTATGCCCTACTTTCGTGAGCAAGAATGCGAGTCAACGTCGAGATATCGTCAAGCAACAAAAACGTTGTTTCAATTGTTTGAGCGCAAGGCATTCCGCACATGAATGCAAAAGTAAATATTCTTGTCGGGTTTGTCACAAGAAGCATCATTCGATGCTACACGTTGACTCGGATTTTAGCTCAAGTGCTTTGAAAATTGCACCATCTAGTTGCTCGTCGCCTCAAGCGTCGGATGTGACGCCTGAGGTAAATTTGCTCAACGCCTCAACTAACTTGAAAGCGCTCACTCGTCCTCCTAGCGACGGCCTGGGTAACCGTTCGCAGTCCGTCGGGTCGCACCGCTATCGTTGAAGCTCTCCTTGATCAGGGCTCGGAAATGACATTCATCTCGAAAAGTTTAGCGCAAACCTTGCGCGTAAAACGCATTCGTATGCCGATTTCCGTTTCCGCCGTCGGCGGGATAAACGCGGGGACTTTTCAACACGCGACACACATATTCATTTCTCCTCGCGATTCTCACGTTCCGTCGCTGTCGACCACTGCGCTCATTATGAAATCGTTAACTTCTAATGCTCCGAGACAGAATGTGGACATCTCGTCACTATCTTATCTTTCTGATTTGCCGCGAGCAGACGCGGATCCGACGAGTCTTGATCCTATAAATCTCATTATCGGAGCAGATCTCTATAACGATATTATTCTCGACGGTGTTCGCAAAGGAAGCGTCGGACAACCAATTGCTCAAAATTCCGTCCTCGGATGGATAATTTCGGGACCTATTACGTCATTAACGACGAATAATCTTTCAAACCCGACAATTCTTTCTGGAAACTGCACTCTCAATCGCGTTTCAACTCATCATGTCGTCGGCTCTCCCTCGCTCGAAGAGGAAATTCATCGGTTTTGGGAGACCAAGGAACTCTCACGACAAAATCATCTCACACCGCAAGAAAAGCAGTTCGAAGAGCATTATCGCTTAACGCATTCTCGCGAGTCTGACGGACGGTATGTCGTGCGGCTACCGTTCAAGAAGGGACCTCCGATTGAAATCGGAAGTTCAAAGATTCACGCGAAAAAATTGCTCAATTCATCATTTCGCAGATTTCGCGATAAACCGGAAATCGCGACAGAATATCGCGAATTCATGTCCGATTTTCAACGACTTGGGCATATGCAGCCCGCGCCGACAGCTCAAAGTCAAATCGAGCAACATGTTTATCTCCCGCATCATGGGGTGATCCGGGAAAGTAGCTCTACTACGCGTCTTCGCGTTGTAGAGAATTCAAGCCGACGTAATTCCGACGGAAATACACGCGTTGTCAAACAATCAGAGCCTCTCGTCGAGAAGCTCACTTCTCTCGCTTCGACCGTTCCTCGGTCGGGACGGAATTCTACGCGTTGGTGGACGGCTTAACAAAGCCCCGTTGCCAATGCCGGTTCGACATCCGATTCTTCTCTCATAACATTCTCTCGTTACATTAAGTATGAATCAAACTCATTTACGAACGTTACATGCCGGACCGCAACTAACCCTCAACGTTCTGCGCCGCGATTTCTGGATCATTCGCGTTCGCAATATCGTCAAATCCGAATTCAAACGACCGATTGTCAAACTGTGCGTACTACCGGTCAATACTGAGGCAACGAGCAATTAGACACCTTTGCTGCGTTGCGTTTCATTTATTGTAATTAATAAGATTAAGATCAAAATTGTCAAGATGCGAGCGTCATTCCGCCAAGGCGGGCGGCAAATTCAGCGCGTCAAACCACGTCGCGTAACTTGTCGTCTTTTCGCTCATGTATCTCATGTTACTTGTGGCGTGCGCTCTTGTCGTTTACTGCAATTGTTATCTCGATTATTTTGGAACTATCGTTCCAAGGCGGGCGGTATGTTCAAAATTGAATCATTAAATTTTCGTTTCTAAATTTGCCGTTATATTAAAACGATTGCCTCAGAAAATAAAACACGAGCGAAAACAAACAGCGTCGCGGTCACCCGCTCGGTGCGTGATCGCATTCTTCTCAGAATGAAAAACTGTGACAAACACCTGGTTCGAGAAGGTTCGAAATCAGAAAAACTTGTTATTCAGATCGACAGAGCGCGAGTTTCCGCGGTCGGTCGATTTAGTCTGCCTACGACAACGATTCGAGCTGGTCGATAGCAATCGATCATAGTTTCGAATATCATCATTTCTCGTATGATATTCTTTCGTGTCTTATTCTCGCTCGTGTCGCATACGCAGTAGGCTTACTCGTCTCAAATCGGTCCGAATTGTCTCGCCATACAATCGCATTCATATTCTCGAGGCGGTCAATTCGGTCATATCTCAAACTTTATTATTGATTCAGTTAGTGCTAAGACATCGTGAAAGTTAAGTGTTGAGAGTGTGGAGTCCGAGAGTCGACGCGCGTTAACCGTTCCGCGAATATCCTCTGCCTCGCGCCAAGCAACACCCGGCGTTCGCGTGCAAGATTTCCGCTCTCGCGAGAGTTTCTAGCAAGAAGCTCTTAATCAAGATTTCCGAACCGCGAAAAAGGGCAAACATTAACAGGACATTTGAAGATCTCCGGCGGAATACGTGCCGTCGCTCGCTCCTATTATTCAAAATAAAAAAGAACATTTCTTAACATCTGCACTCGACTCATTTTTCAATCTCCTTATCCTCCAGCGGATCTACGGATTCGCGTAACACACCGCTTCTCGCTTATCTCTGAGCGTCTCTCTTAAGATTCGGGCGATCTCGTCGAGGTCGACTCCCGAACACAAGTAATTAAGAAACCTGTTTGGAGATTCATTAGGCTAGAAGATTTATTCTCTTATGTTCCGCAAAATGTTCACATAATGAGCGATGGTAATTTATATATTTCATGCGAATAGATATAATTAAATGTATCTAGAAAAACGTACTTTAATTTATACGAATTTGTGTTTAATTTTTGTTTTCAAAACTGTTCAATAAATTATACAATTAATGAATAAAAATGTTTTTATATATATCGTCTACATCTTTATATTGTACTTTTTAGTTCTTCCAACACATAGTTAATATTGTTGCAACAAAATTATTCTATTACTCTACGAAAGTTCCTCCATATTAGTAAAATGTCCTTAGCTGAATCAGCTAAATGAATTGTTGAAAAGAACAAAACTATCATACCAACTTAATATATTACTTAGTTCTTCGAATAAAAATTGCATTGTTCAACCTAAATGTTACGTTCTTTTGACAAATTCTCCATTTTGGTAAATTGAATCTTTACTAATTGAACGACAAGCTTATTTAAATCAATGCAGAATTTTGTTCATTAATCCCAATTAATAAACATGCTGATCGCATATTTTATTCGTTTAATAAGATAATTATTTATACTGAACGGATATTTAGTTACTTTCACTTTATATTTTGGTGGACGCGTCATGTGTTCGATTCCTATAATGAAAATTCAGTTGCTTCAACTCAATGTAGGATTTTTTCAACAAATTGTTTCTATCGACGAAATAAATCTCGGTTTACTCTATAAAAGTTTTCTGTCAAACGACAAAACGTACGAATGTACCGATCACCTAAATTGTTCGTTAAATTACATCAATAAATAAACGAACTGTGTATTGAAGTCATTCAACACAGCTTTCATTTATATCAAATGTATATTTTGTTATCTGCACTTCATCTTTCGATACAGACTTTATGTGTTTAATTCCAAAAACAAAATTTTAGTTGCTTTATATTTTCGTGAATATGAATTTTAACTGTATTTTAATAAATGGAACTGAATTTGTATTTATCGAACTATATATGTTGCTGTTCCAAGTAATTTTTCGTTTAAATACGAAGTCATTTAGTTGATCGAAATCAAGATTTATCTGACACAAAAAAATTTATTTGCATTCAACACGAATAAGTTCGCATTCCAAAAGATATTGCATTACAGTACCTGTATATATTTTCACTGAACTCTCAACTTTGTTGGTTCAAATAGTGTTTTGTTTACAATAGTAACAAATTATTTTGTGTCATCATAATAATGTTTAGTTGAACGTATCGGATTAAATATTTTAGTCGGATGAAACACATTCTGCGTTTTTCAACAAACTTTTTTCTCAGTGTATTACAATTATGATTAACAATATGTTATACATGGATCAATTCTTTCGATTACAAATGCAAACAATTTTAACGTACGTGGTGTACGTATGTCGCTGGCGCTCAGCAATCCTGTCGACTCACTTAATTTGGTCTTTTTTACGGTTCCTGCCGTGTATGACTTGTTTCAAAGGGTTTATGTTGTTCGTAACCGTGCTGCATTTTTCTAATTAAGTTGTGCGTGGTTTTAATTGTATTTTTAAAATACTCCCGTTACATAATTAGGCATAACGGTACACTAATATAAATCCGTCAGATAGGTTTGAATTTTAATAAATATTAGTCGACCTACAAACAAACAACACAACAAGTGCGGTCACGCGAAATCAATATAGACAATGTAAATCATCGATGTCAACAAACTAACAGTTGCGTCTTGAATCTCGTGGCTCACGGTGATCCGTACGACCAATGCAGCACGGTTACGAACAACATAAACCCTTTGAAACAAATCATACACGGCAGGAACCGTAAAAAAGACCAAATTAAGTGAGTCGACAGGATTGCTGAGCGCCAGCGACATACGCACACCACGTACGTTAAAATTGTTTGCATTTGTAATCGAAAGAATTGATCCATGTATAACATATTGTTAATCATAATTGTAATAGATGCTGAAGAAGGTCCAAACCACAGGACCGAAACGTACAATAAACATATCAAACAAAATTATAATCGCGCAATGATTTCGGCGCTACGCTCTCAATAAGCTCTTCCTTCCGCGTTATACTTGGATATCAGAGCGTCATTTCACTAATTAATATTTAAATTTACGCTGAAGATGGCCCAAATAATGGGAATGAAACGTATGCTATTTATTGATTATTAACATTGTAATAAATTATTTTTGCGCCCCAACTAATACACGTAGTTTACATTGCCGTTCTTATTGTATTTCATTTATTTTCTAGTTATATTCTTGAAAGTCTATCTGTTGTATAAATATTTATAATTCATATATGTGCAATTTACACATGATATAATATACTGAACCACTCAATAATTATTACACACACAAATGCATATGTATGTTACATGTGTATGTATGGGATATGTGCATGCGATAAAATATACATGAGCATATATGTACATATATGTATGTGTAATAATTAGTACGTGGTTTAGTATATTATATCATATGTAAATTACACATTATGTCAATATATGAATTGCAAATAATTATAATATAAAAAAATTAGACTCTCAAAAATATAAGTATGTAATTATAATATAATGAATTAGGCATCAATATATGTGTATAAATTTATATAGTACGTAGTTATGTATGCATGTAGAAATATTAATCCCACTAAAAAAAACTTCACAAAGGTAAAAAAAATATGCCAAGTATATACCTAAAAAATAATTTATAAAATATTTTTCCTAAATAATAAGAAATAAAAACTAAATATGAAATCAATAGTTAACTAGCCAAGTACTTAGAAGCAATTCAGTTTGTGAGAATTTGTAATTTGAAACAGTATTTGTCATAAAATCAAATTTGTATTTATAGAAATGTTATACACAAATTCCCTGCATAAAATTAAAACGCATTATATTTTTATTAAGAGAAACCTGAGTTTCAAAATAAGTTCAATAGAAATAAGAAAATACAAAAAAATTTTAATTAAGAAAACTTGGCGCTGTTAACTTTTAAAGTATATATTAAAACCAACAAACAATAAATTTAATTTAGATCTAAATTTAATTTAGAATTATATTTAATTTAGTTATATCACAATAACTGCAATGTGAATGTATTAAAGAATACAGTAATTATAGCATGTTTAGTTTAGCAGCGCCAAATTTTTTTAATTAAATTTTTTTTGTATTTTTTTATTTCTATTGAACTTATTTTGAAACTCAGGTTTCTCTTAATAAAAATATAATGCGTTTTAATTTTATGCAGGGAATTTGTGTATAACATTTCTATAAATACAAATTTGATTTTATGACAATTACTATTTCAAATTACAAATTCTCACAAACTGAATTGCTTCTAAGTACTTGGCTAGTTAACTATTGATTTCATATTTAGTTTTTATTTCTTATTATTTAGGAAAAATATTTTATAAATTATTTTTTAGGTATATACTTGGCATATTTTTTTTACCTTTGTGAAGTTTTTTTTAGTGGGATTAATATTTCTACATGCATACATAACTACGTACTATATAAATTTATACCTATATATTGATGCCTAATTCATTATATTATAATTACATACTTATATTTTTGAGAGTCTAATTTTTTTATATTATAATTATTTGCAATTCATATATTGACATAATGTGTAATTTACATATGATATAATATACTAAACCACGTACTAATTATTACACATACTTTGTGAGGTTTTTTTTAGTGGGATTTTACTGCTTTTTGTAATTATTCTTACTTTATATTAGTATATTAGTATAACAATAAATCACACGAAATTAATATCTGCTTTGATAAATAGCAATTGCTTATGAATCATTAATTTTTAATTGTTATAGAGATCGAGTTTCAGATATCTTTTAATCATTTTCGTGATCGTATATAACGAGATATATATGTAACAATAAATCACACGAAGTTAATATCTGCTTCGACAAATAGCAATCGCTTGTGAATCGTTAATTATTAATTATTATAGAGATCGAGTTTCAGATATCTTTTAATAATTTTCGCGATCGTGTATAACGACACATGGAGCTGTTGCCTACTCGCTGTCACTATATGAATGACAACAAAGTGATACATTCTATACACAATATAATAGCGCTATACATGCCGCATACCGACACGCATCTTTGTTTACTTATTTGGCGGTATAATCATGTGGCGTAATGGGATGTACATATACACATATTCGCTTTCTCTCTCTCTGCCGCATTCTCTGCCGCTCCCCCCTCTGCCGCTCCCCCTCTCCCTCCCTCCCTCCCTTCCGCTCTTTCTCTCCCGCTTTCTCTCTCCCGCTTTTGCTCTCTCTCCCTGTCTCTCTCTCCCTCCCTCCCTCCCCCTCCCTCCCACCCTTCCTCCCCCTTTCCATCCCTAACTCCCTCCCTCCCTCCCTCCCTCCCTCCCTCTCTCTCCCTCTCGCTTGCTCCCTCGCTCGCTCCCCCCTCTCTCCCCCCTCTCTCTCTCTCTCGCTCTCGCTCTCTCTCTTTTATTCATTATAAATTTTTAAAATTATAATTTTATAAAGAGTAATACACGAAAGAATTCCCCTCCCTCCATCCCTCCCTCTCTCTCTCCCTCCGCTCCCGCTCTCTCTCTCTCTCGCTCTTTCTATCTCTTTCTCTCTCCCTTCCCCCTCTCTCTTTCTCCCGCTCCATCTCTCTCTCTCCCGCTCCCTCTCTCTCTCTCCCGCTCCCTCTCACCCGCTCCCTCTCTCTCTCTCTTTCTCTCTCCCGCTCCCTCTCTCTCTCTCTTATTTATTATAAATTTTTAAAATTATAATTTTATAAAAGAGTAATACACGAAAGAATTATCGTACATGAGCGATATGAACGCGCCTTGAGGGACAAAATCGCTTTACGTGTGTGCGTGCGAGCATACGTACGTGAGAGTCTGAACATCTTATTATTATGATAATGATGAAGAAAGAACAATGTCACATTTCTGGTATACGATTATCATTCCTCAGGATTGACTGCACCAATCTTATTCAAACTGGTCGCAATCGGAAGCTTGCATCCACATTGTATAAGAAAAGTGCCGTTTGCTTTTTGATTAACGGCTTGGTTCCTGAGGAATTTTAATCGAAAGTTTATTAGACGTAAAACTCCGGATAAGCTACTTGGTAGCGTCGCGGCTCCTGTACATAGGCAACATAGGCAAACCGTTGACAAGCCGAAACGTTTTTTTTATATACTTGGCGTCGCGACGCTATCGCGTCGCTTGATATTCTAATATTTTTTTCAGCGTGTAAATGAAGCAGTAAGGTGGGCGATAAATAAAAGAAAAAAAAAGAAATAGAAACAGATGGGCAGTTATCTGCCCGCATCGTCCGCACCATCCAGATACGTGGCCGCCTCATCCGCACCATCCAGATACGTGGCCGCCTCATCCGCACCACCTGGATATGTGCCCGCATCGTCCGCACCAGGCGGATACGTGCCCGCATCGTCTGCACCATGCGGATACGTGTCCGCATCGTCCACACCATCCGGACACATACATTTTTTTAAACTTTATCTTTTTTTTTAAATTTTATTTTTATTTTATTTTTATTTTATATTGTTTGAAATACTTGTTTTTATTTAATACTTTCTATTTTTTGTTTTTTATTTCGCTTTTTTTTTTTTTTTTTAGTTTTATATTCAGTAATTTTAAGTATAAGTATTATTTTTAGTATTATTTAGTTCACGCACGCACGCACGCACGCACGCACGCACGATTGCGATTAAAATGACACTAAATATGACATAAATCGGATTATTTTTAATGAAATAAGTAATCATAATTTTAATTACATAATTAGATTAAAAATTTCCCGATTTATATCGTGTTTGGTATCATTTTAATCGGTAAAATATCATTAATTAATTGTAATTATTTTCGGATCAATAAGCGCGAGAAACAAAAATTTTACAGTAAAGATATATAACGCGAGAGATTATAGATAAAGCGAGCCTTGCGAGCGAAACTTCGGAAGTCTTTCATGTTAGCTATCTTGCTTGCTCCTCATTCGTTCTTTCTCTCTCTTTCTCTGCTCGTTCATTATTGTATTCTTTTATTCCCATTATTATATTTTTTTATTTGCTCAACTTTTATTCTTTCTGTTCTCGTCTTCCTACATGAAAATAAATAAGTTTATTTATTTATTTATATTTTATAAAGCATAAATGGGATACACAACAATAAGTTATTTTCTTTTTGTATTTAACTATAATTAAATACAACACATGTACATACAAAAATACACATAATTAAATACTTTTTCTATTTATAAGATACACAATATCTCATTTATACTCTATAAAATAAAGATGAATAAATTAATGATTCAATTAATAATTATTATTATGTAATGTAAGACAGCGAGTCGATTTGTAGTTTGTCAGGAGAATGTCTTATTCAAAAGGGTAATAGTTTAACAGTTGAACCATGAATTATTGAACTGTATATATTAATATTATAGTGAACGTGAAAAATCGAATAAAGCAATAATTTGAGCACTTATCGAAACACGTTTTTATTGATCAACTCATAAACTCGAACTCAGAACTAATTACAAACTCAGAATATAAATGTGATTAATCAATTAAGCATATCACACGAGATCAACGAGACACGTCCGATCTGATTCACGGTTTACGGTAAAGACGCTCAGGCATCCCTCCGATCTCACAAACACACCTATTGCTATGACAATTCTCTTTTGTTAAATAAATAGTTTATGTATCTAAGGAAACGCGTTGCTATCATCATTTGAATATAGCGCTTGTATTTATCGATAAAGCGCATGCGCGAGCGCCACTAGTAATTTCTCTGACTATGAGACTGCCAGTATCTTACAGCTCGGCCAGCCTGAAACATCATTCGTCTCGAATGATTTGATTCATTACAATAAAAGTAGTTCGGAATCAACACACATATAAATATACAAATACAATAAAAGTAGTTTGGAATTAACACATATATAAATATACAAATTCAAGTTTTTACAACAGGTTTAATATAGGGTTTAATTCTATCCGAAGATAGAATTGAGTTGTAAGGTCTGGATGAAAGGTTGAATCCAGGTATGTCAGTTACAACATATCTATTTTTATTTAAGACCTTTGCTATGAGATATGGGCCTTTGTATCTTGGTTTAAATTTTCTGTTTTCTCCAGATTTCAATAGTGTATCTCTAATAAGAACATAATGACCTATTTTGTAACGGTTTTGAATGATGTTTATCATAATATATTTTATTATAATTTTTAATTTTATCTACAGCTTCCAATGCAATTGAACGACTCGTTTGTCTAACATTATCAAAATTTAAATCTGTTTTAGATATTTTCTTTAAACAATTAACTAAACTGGAATATGCATGATTTCTTTGCTCGTATCCAAGGGGCAACTTAGACGGAGATGCTTTCAAAGAGGAATGGAATGTATTATTAATAACATACTGAACTGTTTCAAGACAATCATGCCAATCTTGAGATTCATCGATTAACTTTTGTAAGGATGATTTTAAAACTCTATTCACCCTTTCAACCATTCCATTTGCCCACGGAGCAGCTACAGCAACTAATCTATGGTTAATATTATTTTTCTTTAAAAAATTCTCGAACTCTTGTGAAGTAAATGCAGTTCCCCTATCAGATACTATTATCTGTGGATTCCCAAATATTTGAAATAAGGACATTAAATGTTTTATAATTTCTTTAGTATTTGTGGTTTTTACAGGATACAACCAAGTAAATCTCGTAAATGCCTCTACCACGACAAAAATATGTTTAAATCCATGTTCGGATTCAACAATAGGACCAAAATGATCCATATGAATAATTTGGAAGGGGAATGCAGGATTTTCCGTTATTTGCATTTCACCTTCACATGAGTTTGATGCTGAATTTGCCAATAAACATATTATACAATTGTCAATATGAGATCGTACATGCTTACGTAACGAAGGAAACCAATAGTTACATGAAATTCCTTGTAAGGTTTTCTCCATACCACAATGCGCCATTTCATCGTGATAAATACGTATCACATTTGAAACCATTGATTCTGGAACATAAAATCGAGGTTTGTCTGGCCCTTTTCTAAAAACTAATCCATTCATCATTATAAATTTATCATGATCGTTTTCTTCTAATTCTAAAGCAATGCTTTTAATTAAAGGGTCTTTCAGTTGGCGAAATTCTAATTCTATCACAAGAGGCAATGCGTCAATCAGTGCAACAACACGACTTAATGCATCAACATGAGACATTTTAACTTAGAGTCCAACGTGATATTCGCGGATTTAAATGTGCCTTAGTGACTGCATATACTAATGCGTGACAGTCGGTAACTACAGTGAAATGTAAACCATATAAATAAATATGAAATCTTTCAATTGCTTTTACCACGACTAACATTTCTAATTCGAAACTGTGATAACGAGACTCAGCATCATTAGTCGTCTGACTGTAATATGCAATTGGAGCCCATTTGTTCGCATCCTGTTTTTGTAATAAAATAGCAGCTAAAGCTATTGAACTTGCATCAGTGTGAAGTTGCGTTTCTGCGTTTGGATCATAAATACGAAGAACAGGATATGAGGTTAATGCTAACTTTAAATTATCAAATGCTTGTGGACATTCGTCATTAAAAATAAAATCATTTGACTTTCGTAATAGATTATGTAGAGGTTTTGCAATATAAGCATAATTTTCAATGAACTTGCGAAAATAATTTGTTAGACCAAGGAAACGTTGTAACTCAACTGTTTTTTCAGGATATGGAAAGTTTTTAATGGCATTTGTATGTCGTGAACTCGATGTTATACCAGAAGCCGATACAATATATCCTAAATATTCTATGGTCTTTCGTAAAAACAAACTTTTTTTAAAATTCAATTCAAGTGAATTTTGTTTGAACAAAATGAGAATTTTATATAAAGTTTCAAGATTATCTTCAATTGAAAATGATGGAATTAAAATATCATCAATATAGACAATAACTTTATCCTCTCGAATTAATGACTGTAAAATCTGTATAATCCTCCGTTGAAATTCAGCAGGAGATTCACAAAAACCAAACGGTAAGCGATTGTACTCAAACTGACCATCAGGAGTTGCAAAAGAAAAGTACTTTGTATGATCAAGATGAATCTTAATATTGTGAAATCCATCCTTAAGATCTAAAAGAGTAAAAATCTTATTATTCGTTAACCGCGCTAGACAATCCTCGATTAAAGGGAAAGGGTATTTTTGTTTAACAACCCGATCGTTTAGCGGGCGTAAATCAACACAAAGACGCATTGTTCCATTTTTCTTACGAACTGGTACTACCCGAGCACAGTACGGAGAAACACTGGGTTTAATAATTCCACGTTAGCAAATCGTCAGTTATTTCCCGGATTTGAATTCGTTCTGCCCATGCAAAACGTCGCGGCGCATAAGCATAGATTGAATTATCTTTTAATGCTACTTTCACATGATGATCATTATCTGCTAATTTAACTTCCATATTCTCTACTTCATTAACAATTGCTATTACTTTCTGATCAATCTCATTTCCAAAATCTGTTTTAATATCAGAATAACGGAATTTTCATTCATTGAAAGATCTTCTAATATTTCAGCAGATGCCACTTCATTAAATAACTTTAATCTATCATCTGCTTTTTTATTTGACGGATGAAAATATAAAGATATATTATTTTCAGCTATAAAATCTCGTCCTATTATAATATCTACAAAGAAAGAATCATCTTGAAACACAAGAAAATTAACCTTGCCAGTAAAATTCGGAAGAGATTCTAAACAAATTTGAGTATCAATTGATCCAAGAATAAGAATTAAATTTCCAAAAACAGATTGATAAGAAATCAATGGCTTTTTAAGAACAATATTCAAGTCATTAAAATATTTCCTGTACACAATTGGTGATATGAAAGAAACAGGACTACCTGTGTCTAATAGAGCTTTCAATGTGCACGGAATATTATTTAATGAAACGACCTTAAGGGAAAAATCTTCTGTATCCAGTCGTCTGGTAATCATATCGTTGATAGCAGCTATCGGAGGTGACCTCTCTGGACTCGTAATAGTTTCTGTCGGTGTTGCAGGATCAATGGCAGCTACTGGTGTTGGTATCTTTAAAATCGTAGATTGAAGTTGCTCTTTTCTCTTCAATCTGAAGCAGTTGTCCTTAATGTGACCACGCGTACGGCAATACACATAATAATTATTTTCCTTAAAATCCTTTTGAAAAGATGACAAAGAATCGGTTTTCGGAGATGATGTAGCATTGTCTCGTCCTTTGTGTGATTTAAAGTGAGATGGGTACTCTTTCTTCACATTTCCAAAAGAGAGGGAAATCCTATGCATCTCATTGAGGAAGGCATCCAAGGTATCAGCACGAATGACAGAGGCAGCACTACGAATAGAATCATTAGTAATTCCACCTATCAAAAAGTGAATTGCATCATCATCAGGTAATCTTAGTCTTTGCATTAAAGAGAGTTTTTCCAATGCATAATCTTGAAAAGATTCATTAGGAAAATTCCATTTTCGTGATTCGACTTTTTTCATAATAATTTCATAAGGAATTTTTCGTTTAAAATGTTTCAGTAGAGCTTCCTTGAAACTTGGCCAAGTATCATTAATTGTTCCTGTGCCAAGCTCAAACCATTTTCGAGCTGATTTTACCAATTTACTAGTACCAGCTAACAACATAATATCGTGAGATGCACCATGAATGCGAGACACTCGTTCAACCCTTTGAATCCAAATTTCTACATCATCATCATCTTTACCACTAAATTCAGGTAATTGTGAAGCTAAAAGATTAACTGTATTTACAGAAATCTTAGTTGAAGTCGATGAACCAGTAAAATGGTTTGATGCACTCGCATTAGTTGATGTCGACGAACCATTAAAATGGTTTGAAGCACCTGCATTTTGATATCGTGTTTCAGATTGAGGTATAAAATTAGGAACAGACTGACCTTGTGATCCGGCATTACCCGAAAACGAGGCATAGGATGATAAAAATTCCATCATTTGTTGCATCATTTGCTGTTGATGTTTCGCAAGAAGAGCACCAATCTTTGGAAAAAATTCTTCCGGCATCGCTCCTGCAGTATTATTCATTGAGGGAGAATGGGAAACTGTATGTGCTGTTAGAGCTTCTTCAGGGTTTTGAAAAGCTGGTAAAGCTGAAGCAGCTTCTTCCCCGACGAGTGAAGCAGGATGAGAAGGATCATCAATTGATTCAAAATAGACAGTCTTCCGTCGGTCCGATGCTATGGGAGGATTTGATGTTTCATCCACATAATTGTTCTTCTCAAAATAAGACGTCAGTAGATCAATGCATCCATCACGTGAAGGAGATGGCTTGAGACCATATTTCTTTGCCATTGCCTGGAGTTCCTTAAAAGATAACTTCTCCAACGAAAGACGATCCATGGCAACGGAATAAACAACGTGTCTTTCATGCAAGATCCAAGAAGACTTGAAGACAATTGAACGTGAATTCAACACGTAATTTATTGAATGGAATCACAAACGTTACGATAGAGTTTAATGACTCTGCCGTTCTTTATTGTGAATCACTGAACACATTCACTGAAGATAATGCAAATACTTGTACAGTTCACTAATATTATTCATGTATCGATTCTCACTGTTTTAGTACGGTTTAATAATCGATCAAAAGATCAAGGGGAAGCGCGCACTATCCCACTTCTGAAAAATTTGCTGTAAGACAGCGAGTCGATTTGTAGTTTGTCAGGAGAATGGCTTATTCAAAAGGGTAATAGTTTAACAGTTGAACCATAAATTATTGAACTGTATATATTAATATTATAGTGAACGTGAAAAATCGAATAAAGCAATAATTTGAGCACTTATCGAAACACGTTTTTATTGATCAACTCATAAACTCGAACTCAGAACTAATTACAAACTCAGAATATAAATGTGATTAATCAATTAAGCATATCACACGAGATCAACGAGAGACACGTCCGATCTGATTCACGGTTTACGGTAAAGACGCTCAGGCATCCCTCCGATCTCACAAACACATCTATTGCTATGACAATTCTCTTTTGTTAAATAAATAGTTTATGTATCTAAGGAAACGCGTTGCTATCATCATTTGAATATAGCGCTTGTATTTATCGATAAAGCGCATGCGCGAGCGCCACTAGTAATTTCTCTGACTATGAGACTGCCAGTATCTTACAGTAGGAAGACGAGAGTAAAAAAAATAAAAGTCGAATAAATAAGAGAATATAATAATGGGAAAGAAAGAATACAATAAAGAACGAGCAGAGAAAGAGAGAGAGAGGGAGAGAAGGAGAGAGAGAGAGAGAGAGCAGCGTGAATGAACGTGTAAACGAATGTGCGAGGAGCATGATATATATATATATATATATATATTTATGATTTGGTACATGTCGGGACCATTTCGGAGATGTAATGGCAAATACCAAGACTTTTGTCACATATTAGGACCGTCCCGGTATTTTTCTATACAGAAAGAGATTTACCAGGACCGGTACCAACCCACACAGAGCTACATATCTAATCGATATCTACTGGATATCGACATATCCATATAATGTCCATATCTACTATGGATAATCAATAGATATCTATTAGATATCAAAAATATCTATATCTCCCGTATAACCAGCTGGGATATCTAGTTGATATCCACATATTATCCACACATCCATGTTAACTAAAAATTTATTAAAAAATATCCAGTAGATATCCATTAGATATCATATAATGTCCACATATTTACGTCCACTGAATATCTGACAAGAATATCTAGTAGATATCCACTTATTGTCCACATATCCATGTCCACTAAAAATCTAACAAGAATATCTAGTAGATATCCACTTATTGTCCACATATCCATGTCCACTGAATATCTGACAAGAATATCTAGTAGATATCCACTTATTGTCCACATATCCATGTCCACTAAAAATCTAACAAGAATATCTAGTAGATATCCACTTATTGTCCACATATCCATGTCCACTAAAAATCTAACAAGGATATCTAGTGGATATCCGATTATTGTCCACATATCCACGTCCACTGAATATCTGACAAGAATATCTAGTGGATATCCACATATTCTCCACATATCCATGTCCACTAAAAATCTAACAAGGATATTTAGTGGATATCCGATTATTGTCCACATATCCACGTCCACTGAATATCTGACAAGGATATCTGGTGGATATCCACATATTCTCCACATATCCATGTCCACTAAAAATCTAACAAGGATATCCAGTGGATATCCGATTATTGTCCACATATCCACGTCCACTGAATATCTGACAAGGATATTTTGGTGGATATCCGATTATTGTCCATATATCCACGTCCACTGAATATCTGACAAGGATATTTAGTGGATATCCGATTATTGTCCACATATCCACGTCCACTGAATATCTGACAAGGATATTTATTAGATATTTACATGTTATCTACATAATATCCATGTCCACCAAATAGCTACGAAAGATATTTATTAGAGATCCACGTGTTATCTACATATTCATTTCTTATTGGTAAAAATGTTTGCCAGAAATATTTAATAAGCATATATCCATTATTAATTAGAAATTAAAATCTAAATAGTTATATTTGAATTTTTTTTATATACGTATAGTTAATATTATTATTAACTATTCAATATTTTACATTTTGTATTATGTGCGTAATACGCATACGTTTATCTTCTTGGTGCCTATATTATAATTATGGTTCTTTATTGGGTGAGTTTACTCACGAGGTGAAAATTAAAAAGTGAGCGATTCACTAATAGATTATCTACGATTTCATTCGTCGAAACCCATACAGAACACAACATTCAATAGATATCTAGTCAATATCTACATATCTATCTGATGTCCATATCTACCATGGATAACTAATAGATATCTAATAGATGAACAAAATATCTATATCTCTCGAATGACTACCGAAGATATCCACTAGATATCCACGTGAAATCCACATATCCATGTCCACCACATAGCTACCGAAGATATCCACTAGATATCCACGTGAAATCCACATATCCATGTCCACCACACAGCTACCGAAGATATCCACTAGATATCCACGTGAAATCCACATATCCATGTCCACCACACAGCTACCGAAGATATCCACTACATATCCACGTGAAATCCACATATCCATGTCCACCACACAGCTATCAAAGATATTTATTAGAGATTTACGTGTTCATTTACTTACCGCTATGCGGCGCACTATACACTTTCTATATCCGTATTCAAGTTCTTGTCATGAACATATATAAAGTCTGCACAATGCGGTTAATAACATCGTAATTATTTCTATCAGCTTAACTTCTGATACGATTCCCGTACCGGGGAATTCAGATATTGAACTGATTTTTAGAAAATCGGACAGATAAATAATGTTTGATTTTCACTTATTCGGACAATTTATGTCCGAATAAGCAAAAATCGTTCGTTATTATCTTATTTAAATTATTGAAAATATAAAATAGAAATTAACTTCCATACAAATAAGATTTTTAATTTTATATATTAAATTTATTGTATAGATACCTAATGGATATTTATGTAGATATTCATTGGATATTGTATGGATACCTAGTGGATATTTTTGTAGATATTCACTGGATATTGTATAGATACCTAGTGGATATTTATGTAGATATTCATTGGATATTGTATGGATACCTAGTGGATATTTTTGTAGATATGCACTGGATATTGTATAGATACCTAGTGGATATTTATGTAGATATTCTATAGATATTTATGAGATCTCGAATGTCGGACATTTGGATATCCATAGCATGTCTAATAGCTGTTTCTGTATATCCTGTGGATATCCCTGGTAGACATTGAAGATATCTAGCAGATATCTAATGCATATCATTTTTCTGTGTGGGAATATATTTAAAGATATGTAACGTATCAAACCAGAACCAAAATTACATTTTACATATTGTATATTAGCAAGACCGGTACCAGTATTAATAGTATATATTACGTAAGAAACTGTGACCAATTAAACTTTGTATTACGTTGTATAGTTTTTATCAACACTCATTATTTTTTAACTTTAGAAAACTAATGTTATTATGCAATAATATGTTTAGAGGAATATTTATTATTAGCAACATATGCATTCTTATTTTCAACATCAATTTTTAAATAATACGCTACTATTTGAAGAAGAATACGCAAAGATATTACGGAGATGAATACAGTTAAATCCAAAATTTAATTCGGCGACGTATCGTGAAATGTGAGGATTAATTCCTCGTGGAATTCTAATCGACACTTATAATTAATAAATTAGCAGACATAATATTTTCGAGGTTCTATTAAACTAAAAAATCTAAGTTTAGATAAATATTTATTAGTAATACATATACGTTCTGTTGCTTCTAACTTCGACTGTTATACAAAACATTGCTGTGGAAGGAAGAATACGTAGAGATATTACGGATATAAGGATAAAAAGAGCTAAATGCGAAATTTGCTTCAGCGATATATCGTGAAATGTGAGGACCGATTTCTTCGATGTAACGGCAAAAAGCGGGACCGCTTATCTCAATTACAACTTTTAATTATTTTAATCAGAGATTATACATATGAAGCTTTAATAGTACAAATTAAAGCATGCATAAATTTTTCGTGGAAATGATTCTAATCAATAATTACCATAAATTAACAAATAAAATATTTTCGAGAATTTACTAAACTAAAAAGTTTAAGGGAACTACAATAGAAAGGTTTCAATGGCCAAAAATTGGGCAAAATTCGAATGACGATTGTGGACGAACAAATAAAGACACAATTTTTTTTGCAAGTTTCTTATACATTCTTAACAAACAAAACAAACGTTGTAATCTTCAAAACTATTAATAATTAAGGAAGATATTTGTATCATTACTAAAAAACATAAAATATTATAAAAAAAGATACGCAGAAATATTGTGGATATAAGGATGAAAATAGCTAAATTCAAAATTTGATTCAGCGACGTATCGTGTAATGTAAGGACCGATTTCCTCAATGTAACGGCAAAAAGCGGGACCGCTCATTTCAACTACAACTTTTAATTAATTTTAATCAGAGATTATACATATGAAGCTTATAGGGTACAAGTTAAAACGTGCGTAAATTCTTCGTGGAAATTATTTTAATCGATAATTACCATAAGTTAAAAGATAAAATATTTTGGAGAATCTGTCAAACTAAGAAGTTTAAATTTAGAAAAATATTTATCAATAGCACATATACGTTCTGTTGCTCCTAACTTCGACTTTTATACAATACATTAATGTGGAAGGATGAATACGCAAAGATATTACGGATATAAGGATGAAAATAGCTAAATCCGAAATTTGTTTCAGCGACATATCGTGAAATATGAGGACCGATTTCTTCGAAGTAACGGCAAAAAGCGGGACCGCTCATTACAACTACAACTTTAAATTAATTTTAATCAGAGATTATGCGTATAAAGCTTTAATGGTACAAGTTAAAGCATGCGTAAATTCTTCGTGGAAATCATTTTAATCAATAATAACCATAAGTTAATAAATAAAATATTTTCGAGGATTTACTAAACTAAAAAGATTAAGCTTAGAAAAATATTTATCAATAGCATATATACGTTCTGATATTACTAACTTCGACTTATACACAAAACATTACTATATAAAGAAGAATATGCAAAGATATTAAAGATATAAGGATGAAAATAACTAAATCCGAAATTTGCTCCAGCGACATATCGTGAAATGTGAGGACCGATTTCCTCGATGTAACGGCAAAAAGCGGGACCGCTCATTTCAACTACAACTTTTAATTAATTTTAATCAGAGATTATACATATGAAGCTTATAGGGTACAAGTTAAAGCGTGCGTAAATTCTTCGTGGAAATTATTTTAATCCATAATTACCATAAGTTAAAAGATAAAATACTTTGGAGAATCTGTCAAACTAAGAAGTTTAAATTTAAAAAAATATTTATCAATAGCACATATATGTTCTGTTGCTTCTAACTTCGACTTTTATACAATACATTAATGTGGAAGGATGAATACGCAAAGATATTACGGATATAAGGATGAAAATAGCTAAATCCGAAATTTGCTTCAGCGACATATCGTGAAATATGAAGACCGATTTCTTCGAAGTAACGGCAAAAAGCGGGACCGCTCATTTCAACTACAACTTTAAATTAATTTTAATCAGAGATTATACGTATGAAGCTTTAATGGTACAAGTTAAAGCATGCGTAAATTTTTCGTGGAAATCATTTTAATCAATAATTACCATAAGTTAATAAACAAAATATTTTCGAGGATTTATTAAACTAAAAAGATTAAGCTTAGAAAAATATTTATCAATAGCATATATACGTTCTGATACTACTAACTTCGATTTTCACACAAAATATTACTATGTAAAGAATAATATGCAGGGATATTATAGATATAAGGATGAAAATAATAATCCGAAATTTGCCTCATCGACATAGCGTGAAATGTGAGGACCGATTTCTTCGATGTAACGGCAAGAAGCGGGACCGTTCATTTCAATTAAAACTTTTAATTAATTTTAATCAGAGATTATATGTATGAAGCTTAAATGGTACAAGTTAAAGCGTGCGTAAATTCTTCGTGGAAATCATTTTAATCGATAACTACCATAAGTTAACAGATAAAATACTTTGGAGAATCTGCAAAACTAAGAAGTTTAAATTTAGAAAAATATTTATCAATAGCATATATACGTTCTGTTGCTTCTAACTTCGACTTTTATACAATACATTAATGTGGAAGGTTGAATACGCAAAGATATTACGGATATAAGGAAGAAAATAGCTACATCCGAAATTTTCTTCAGCGACGTATCGTGAAATGTGAGGACCGAGTTCTTCGATATAACGACAAAAAGCGTGACCGCTCATTTAAATTACAATTTTTAATTAATTTTAATCAGAGATTATACGTATAAAGCTTTAATGGTACAAGTTAAAGCGTGCGCAAATTCGTGGAAATCATTTTAATCAATAATTACCATAAGTTAACAAATAAAATATTTTCGAGGATTTACAAAGAAATTTGAGCTTAGAGAAATATTTATCATTAGCACATATATGTTTTGATAGCACTAACTTCCACTTCTACATAAAACATTACTATAAAACATAAAACGTTACTATAAAAATGGATACGCAGAGAAATTGTGGATATAAGGATGAAAATAAGGACCGATTTCCTTGATAAAACGGCAAAAAGCGGGACCGCTCATTTCAATTACAACTTTTAATTAATTTTAATCAGAGATTATATGTATGAAACTTTAATGGTACAAGTTAAAGCGTGCGTAAATTCTTCGTGGTAATCATTTTAATCGATAATTGCCTAATTTAATCGATAAGTTAACAGATAAAATACTTTCAAAAATTTATTAAACTAAGAAGTTGAGGCTTAGAAAAATATTTCTCAATAGCATATATACATTCTGATACTACTAACTTCGACTTTTATACAATACATTACTATGGAAAGAAGAATATGTAGAGATATTACGAATATAAGGATGAAAATAGTTAAATCCGAAATTTGCTTCAGCGATGTATTGTGAAATGTGAGGACCGATTTCTTCGATATAACGGCAAAAAGCGGGACCGCTTATTTCGATTACAACTTTTAATTAATTTTAATCAGAGATTATACGTATGAAGCTTTAATGATTGAAGCGTGCGCAAATTCTTCGTGAAAATTATTTTATTCCATAATTACCATAAATTAACAGATAAAATACTTTTGAGAATCTACTAAACTAAGAAGTTTAAGCTTTAAAAAAATATTTATCAATAGCACATATATATAGCGTTCTGTTGCTTCTAACTTCTTTTTATACAATACATTACTATGAAAAGAAGAATACGCAACGATATTATGGATAAAATAGCCAAATCTGAAATTTGCTTCAGCGACGTATCGTAAAATGTGAGGACCAATTTTTTCGATGTAACGGCAAAAAGCGGGACCTCTTATTTCAATTACAACATTTAATTAATTTTAATTAGAGATTATAAAGCTTTAATGGTACAAGTTAAAACCTCTTTTAATCTCTCTTAGAATTGATTCTAATTGATAATTATAATTTATGAATTAGCAAAGAAACTATTTTCCAGAATTCATTAAATAGTTTAAGTTTAGAGAAATATTTATCAGTTGCATATATAGGGTGTTCCAAAGTACTCTAGACAACGTTCGTGAACGAGTAGAGCACAATAAGCTGAACAGAAAAGTCCATTACCATTTTTTTCTATAATGCTAAATAAAGGAATTATTTTTGAGTAAAATCTGGCCAATCAGCGCCGATTTTTAGCCGGACGCACGTCAGTGAGCCACGTGCCTGGTAGTGGTGTGCCGCCGTAATAACGGAGCACTCACGCACATTACCAGGCATGCGACTCAGCGACGTGCGCCCGGCTTAAAGTCGGCGCTGATTGGTCAAATTTTACTCAATAATAACTCCTTTATTAAGCGTTATAGAAAAATATGATACAGGATTTTTTTGTTCAATTTACTGTGCTCTACCCGCTCACGAGCGTTGTCTAGAGTGCTTTGGGACAGCCTTTTTATGTTCTGATACTACTAATATGCGACTTTGATATGACTACGACTTTGTGACGTGACGTTTTTGATCGTCCGTCATAAGGGCCGAATGGTCCGATCGCGAGCGGTTTTTCGGGGGTCTGCGTCTTCTCGACTTAGGGAAAGAACGGCCCAATTATCAGATCGGCAAGATCTGGTTTTCGTTTTGGTATTTTAAATTAAGTGCGAAAATTTAAGCTCATTTTGAGCCCGGAAATTTAGTTAGCGATACAGGAGTGAGCGATGAGATTCTATCCGGCGGAAGGGAGATCAACGAAAAGCTGAGAGCAGGAATCCAAGATATCCAGAAGGTAGGAGCTGCTAGATAATATTTCTTTTATTAAATAATAAATCTCGATAATAGCGGGTAATAATTGCTGCCGTTAATTTTTAATACTTATGGCTGGAACGAGGCACGGAAGGCCGGAAGAATCCGGCCACTCCACTTAACACGCAATGGAGTCCCGAAAGAGAAGCGACGATAAACGTTCAAAAGCCCGAGAATTATCGGCAAAAAAAGGGACAAGGTCCAGCTGTACGCTGACAAAAGCCCGTACCGCTTTGCCGAACGATAACAGCAAGAAATTTTGGAAGCGGCAGGGCGATGAACCCGCTAATACGGCCGTGAAGGCCGCGAGGACGACGAGGACCACCGAACGGCCCTGCGGAACGCGGAAGCGCCACAAGCGGCTTAATCGGGATCTATCGAATCGGCGTGTTTCCTGCAGGACTGTCGCTCATCATTGTTTGGCGAGCTACGAGAGGACACAGGCCTTCTAGATCGAGCAAAAACTGAAATCGAGAAAATTTCTCAGACTGGTGGACGAGCGTCATCTCCTGTAAAGTCGCTGATTTTGCTAGGTATTTCATTCGGATGAGTCACGCCTTAATTAATTAATTGTCGTGCCATGTGCTTTTAGGTCTTTTTCTTTTCTTTGATGAAATTTACTTATAATTTTAATGAATTGTGTATTAATGGCCGACGGACATAAGCCACTCAACCGAATTTTAGAATAAGCTCTCTTTTTTAAGATTTAGCCGCCGCCGACAGTCACATTGTTTCGCAGTTGTATTTTTCGTTTATTGTATGTTATATTATATTAGTTATCGGGATTCTTTATCTCGCGTTCGATCTTTTGATTAATCGCATGTATTGCATCGCGACTTCTTGCACCACATTCGCGCTTAAGGGGATCCAGGAACATGTCTGTTTTACCGACCAAACGCATTTTTTTTTTAATTGTACTAGTTTTTGTAATGGCTATACAGAATTACAAATGCTTTTACATGATTAAAGTACATACATTAATGTTCTATGGGACAATCGATTTTATGCTGAAATCTCCAAAAAGTTTAAAAATTACAGTTTTTCTTATCTATTTTTATCCCAATATGGCGTCTACAGTTATCGACTCGTAACAATATTTGATTGTTATAAATTTTCTGCAAGTCATATGTATAAAATAAACCAATCCCATAGAATAGACTGTACGAAATAACAATATGTAATTGTTAAAATTGAACTTAAAAGAATAATACAAAAAAATAGTGTTGATGAAAATTTGTGTCTATGTGTATGTGCAATATTTGTACGAAAGAGTAAAACAGAGCAGTAGATTAGTTGCGTGATGTCGCGATAGACAGAGCTGCAATCGTACATGACAAAGAGAGACATAATCGTACTATCTTCTTCTCTTTCATGTGTGTGAGAGTAATATACATGTACGCACTAACATTATTGCAGTATCTTTTTTCTATCGATCATACGCTCTGTCTCTTTCTAATCGCTCGCTCGCTATGTACTACGTATCGCTTAGCTTCATGCTCCTCGCATATTCATTTACGCGTTCACTCGCGCTTCTCTCTCTCTCTCTCTCTGTCTCTCTCTCTCCCTTTGTTCGTTCGTTATTGTATTCTTTTATTCCCATTATTATATTCTTTTATTTGCTCAACTTTTATTCTTTCTATTCTCGTCTCCCTACATAAAAATAAATAAATTTATTTATTTATTTTTATTTTATACAGCATAAATGAGATATACAATACAAGTTATTTTTTATTTTTATTTCACTATAATTAATACAACAAATAATTACGTTTTACTATAGTTAAATACAACACATGCACATACAAAAATACACACGCACATGCACACATACATAATACTTTTTTTATTTATAAAATATACAATATCTTTTATTTATGCTTTATAAAATAAAGATGAATAAATTAATTTATTATCATGTGTAGGAAAACAAGAATAGAAAGAATAAAAGTCGAACAAATAAAAGATTATAATAATGGGAATGAAAGAATACAATAAAGAACAAGCAGAGAAAGAGAGAGAGAGAGAACGAATGAGGAGCAAGCGAGATAGCTAACATGAAAGACTTCCGAAGTTTCGCTCGCCAGGCTCGCTTTATCTACAATCTCTCGCGTTATATATCGCTACTGTAAAATTTTTGTTTTTCGCGCTTATTGATCCTAAAATAATTACATTGAATTAATAATATTTTACAGATTAAAATGATACCAAACACGATATAAATCGGGTAATTTTTAATCAATTATGTAATTAAAATTATGATTACTTATTTCATTAAAAATAATCCGATTTATGTCATACGTAGTGTCATTTTAATCGCAAAAATGTAATTAATCCATTACAATTATTTTCAGATATATAAAATGCGAAATACAGAGATTTTATTTTCTATAATAAGATGACATATACACGTCAAAGATTACAGATAAAGGGAGCCTGGCGAGCGAGACTTCGGAACTCTTTGATGTTTGTCATCTCGCTTGCTCCTTCATTCTTTCTTGCTCTCGCTTTTGTCGATTCTTCAGCATCGGGGATCTTTCCTTATGTACAAAATATAAACATTTTATAAAATAAAAACTGAAACTTACATCTTGGATGTTATTAGTATGAATATAATTATACTGGATTAATGAGATTCTTGCGATAAAAATGATACTAAACACGACATAAATCGTATAATTTTTAATGAAATAAGTAATCATAATTACATAATACATAATTGATTAAAATTAATCAACTTTATGTCATGTTTGGTATCATTTTAATCGCAAGATTCTCATTAATCCATTATATTTATATTCATACTAATAAAATCCAAAATGTAAGTTTCAGTTTTTATTTTATAAAATGTTTATATTTTGTACATAAGGAAAGATCCCCGATGCTGAAGAATCGACAAAAGCGAGAGCAAGAAAGAATGAAGGAGCAAGCGAGATGACAAACATCAAAGAGTTCCGAAGTCTCGCTCGCCAGGCTCCCTTTATCTGTAATCTTTGACGTGTATATGTCATCTTATTATAGAAAATAAAATATCTGTATTTCGCATTTTATATATCTGAAAATAATTGTAATGGATTAATTACATTTTTGCGATTAAAATGACACTACGTATGACATAAATCGGATTATTTTTAATGAAATAAGTAATCATAATTTTAATTACACAATTGATTAAAAATTACCCGATTTATATCGTGTTTGGTATCATTTTAATCGGTAAAATATCATTAATTCATTGTAATTATTTTTTGATAAATAAGCGCGAAAAAACAAAAATTTTACAGTAACGATATATAACGCGAGAGATTATAGATAAAGCGAGCCTGGCGAGCGAAACTTCGGAAGTCTTTCATGTTAGCTATCTCGCTTGCTCCTCATTCGTTCTCTCTCTCTCTCTTTCTCTGCTTGTTCTTTATTGTATTCTTTCATTCCCATTATTATAATCTTTTATTTGTTCGACTTTTATATTCTTTCTATTCTTGTTTTCCTACATGATAATAAATTAATTTATTCATCTTTATTTTATAAAGCATAAATAAAAGATATTGTATATTTTATTAATAAAAAAAGTATTATATATGTGTGCGTGTGCGTGTGTATTTTTGTATGTGCATGTGTTGTATTTAACTATAGTGGAACATAATTATGTATTGTATTAACTATATATAGTGAAATAAAAAAAGAAAATAACTTGTATTGTATATCTCATTTTTGTTATATAAAATAAAAATTAATGAATTTATTTATTTACGTGTAGAGAGATAATAATAAAATAGAAGAATAAATGTTGAACAAATACAAAAATATAATAATGACAATGAAAGAATAATGAATGAACAAAAGGAGAGAGAGAGAGAGAGAGAGAGAGAGAGAGAGAGAAGCGCGAGTAAACGCGTAAGCGAATATGCTAAAAGAATAAAGCTAAGCGATATGCAATACGTAGTAAGCGAGCGATTAGAAAGAGAGATACAGAGAGAACAGAGTAAGCGTATGATCGAGAGAAAGAAAATATTAGAAATTGCGATAATGTTAGTGCGTACATGTATATTATACTCTCTCACGCATGAATTAAAGTTTGTTAATTTATCAATTAATTATTGTATATAAAGCGGTAAAAATATATTGTGATATTGTCTTATTTCAATATATGGAACACAATGCAAAAGATTGCGTTTTCTATTATGCATGTTTTAAATAATTATATTGGTAATGGCGGAACTAAAAATGTCGGTATTATCGACCCTTTTAGTTACGTTTAGATGAGGGCGCTAACCCATCGGAGTTCGCCCGTCAGTTCAGGATCCCCTTAATAGTTTTCGTCTTTTGATATTGTTTACGAGTTCTTGTGAAATGCGAATTGTATAGAGCTAACATTTACGAATTTGTGCCGGATAATTTCGATCGGAATTTTGTCGCTGCTTTTTGCGAGAAATATTTCGGGGATATTTTGCGTCGCACGACGAAAGGTCGTCGCTGTTATTACCGCTATCCGTACCTATCGTGAATCTTGTTAAAGAAAATATACACATCACATCAAGTCAAAAGATTTATTATCCCCGCGGCGAACTTGCGATTGTATATAAAGTAGCTACCGGTGCGTTCGGGAGATTTTCTCTAGTTTCCGTGACCTTAGTAAGTCATGTACGGTAAAAACGGATCTCGCGACAAGAAAGTCGAGCTCAAATTGCGTCTTCACAAATCACTCCATTTACCATTTCGTATAAAATGAGTAGCCGCGTACTTTGCCGTCGCGTTAATTATCGGTTGCGCAACTTTAATTTTGTGTCCGATCTCTTTGTGTGGTGCGATCTGCCGTATCTGGCGTCCAATTCGGTTTTTTTGTTGTACTATGGAAAGATCGCGGAATCGATAACCCCGACACGCATCGAAGGTATGCCATGGGCAAAGAAATTTATATTTCTTTTTATTTATTATTTTTTAATTTATATTATTTTTATTTACAATTATTTTGGTAAATATGCATATTAGGTTACACCTCACCGATGACTTTGACCTTGACATATGTTGTCAAAGACATGACCCTGAGTAACTTTTCCTTATAACTTAACCGGCGGTCTCTTATAGTTTCTGAGATATTTAAAGTTATGATTTCACAATTTTAATGATTTTTCTATTATAAAATAAAGAAAAATAAAGATTGTTTACATTGTATTTACGTAGATCAGACGTGGAAAAAGTGTTGCTTTACATTTCCAGAGACGAAACTCTTTGGATTTTTTTACTTTCCACGCAAAGCGAGGTTCAACGCAAACCTGTGTCTAGTTTTTTTATAGTGGAGCCCACTGCGTCCACGCATATACTTTCCCATCCACACAACAATTGTGGGGCGGACTTCGATTTGCTTTGTAAAGTATATGCGTGCACACAGTGGGTTCCGCCCCCCCCCCCCCCCCCTACGGGGGGGCTCCACTTCCGGAAGATATAACCTAACCCAAACCAAATTTTAGTTTTAAATCAGAAATAGGTTTGGGTTAGGTTATATCTTCCGGAAGTGGTGCCCCCCCGCAGGGAGGGGCGGAACCCACTGCATCCACGCATATACTTTTTCATCCATGCAACAATTGTGGGGCAGACTGTCTCTCTGTCTCTATATTATTACCCAAATGTTAACTTTAAATATCTCAGAAACTATAAGAGACCGCCGGTTAAGTTATAAGGAAAAGTTACTCAGGGTTATGTCCTTGACAACATATGTCAAGGTCAAAGTCATCGGTGAGGTGTAACCTAATATGCATATTTACAATTATTTTAGATATATATAATCATAAGTTATAATTATCTTGAAAATTTTGACGGTCTTTTTTCAAAACATTACTGTGTAAAGAAGAATATGCAGATATATTATAGATACAAGGAGATAAAAGAATTAAATTCGAAATTTGCTATATTATCTTTCTGGATTTCATTAAGAAGTTTAAGCTTTAGAGAAATATTTTTCAGTAATACATATATGTTCTGTTATACTACTAACTTCTGACTTTTAGAAAAATTAATACTGAGATAAAGATATAAAGAAAAATACGCAAAGATATTACGGATATACATATACTGCTATATATATAACTGAATACAAAATTTTGCTTTAGCGATGCATCTTAAAATGTGGGGCTCGATTTTTATGTAATGGATTTTTATGTAATAGCCAAAAATTGGTATGCACAATTAATTTTTTATTTAAATAGAATTATTATTTAAAGTTTTAATGATCTTTCCTTTTTAATAATTTTTATTATAATTTGTGGATTTATTTTGCATTGTTCTGAATGAATTTTAAACTTAAACTATTTTGTCGCGCGCTACATAAGAATTGCAGAGAGCAATTAAATTGTTGACTATATATTATAGTTTTATTGTACTTATTGTTAGTTCAGTATTACATTCAAATTTTATTTAATATGCAAGTTTCACTGGTTAACAAACAGATTTAGTGTTTAAGTAAATAAGTTAATTTATTAATTTTCTTGTTTTTATTTTATTTTTAATTATTATATTTTTGCTTCCTCATAGAGAAAGCTTTGTTTTCGTGACAAAATTTTTTTTTGAGTTTTCCATGCCAATGTGTTTAGAATGTTCCAAAACGTCGAAAAATCATATTCCTAAAAAATGTCTGTATGTGTGCGTGCGTGCGTGCGTGCGTGCGTGCGTGTGTGCGTGTGTGCGTGTGTGTGTGTGTGTGTATGTATGTATGTACGCGATATCTTGTACAACCTCTAACTTCCGCAATTTTTGAGATACCGGGTTAATTTTTTTTTACATGGATAGAGTATCATTCAAAGATGGTTGGTATTGAATTTGGTGAGAATCGATGAAAAGGTTCATTTTTTATAAAATTTTTAATTTTTGAGAAATGTCTGTATACATTGTAACTTTCACAAATTTTGAGATATCAGGTTAAATTTTTTTAGATGGATAAAATATTATTAAAAGATAGTTACTATTGAATTTGGTGAGTATCGATGAAAGGGTTTATTTTTTATAAAATTTTGAATTTTTTGAGAAATGTCTGTACACGCTGTAACTTTCAGAAAATTTGAGATATCGGATTAAATTTTTTTACATGAATAGAATATTATTAAAGGATGATTGGTAATGAATTTGGTGAGTACCGGTGAAAGGGTTCATTTTTTATAAAATTTTGAATTTTTTGAAAAATGTCTTTACACGCTGTAACTTTCAGAAAATTTGAAATATCCGATTAAATATTTTTACATGAATAGAGTATTATTAAAGGATGTTTGATGTTGAATTTAGTGAGGATCGGTGAAAGAAATTATTTTAATTTTTATTTTGCTCACAAAGCTTCCTCTATGAGGAAGCAAAAATTGAAAAATCCGCATGCTTAAAGCAGCTTAAGCATTATAAGATAAAATGATGAGGAAGCAATGTGCAAGTTTTTAATTTGCACAACTCTACTTGTTTTAATTATGTTTTTATATTAACAAACTTAAGTTTTATTTTATATACAAAATTATTGTCTAATTGTTGAATGTTTGTTTTTTATATAGTAAAGTTTTTCGTACATACAATAATTATTTAGTATCTGTGATATCAATAAATCTCCGCAATCATCTCATCAACTTCATTTTTTTAATATTGAGATTGGAACATCTTGTTCATTGGAAATTCTTGTTCTGAAGTGAGTGTTTAAATTGATTAATGTATTAATATTCAAATATTAATACTTAAAATATAATTATATTCTTTTAGAAGATACTTTAATTAATAAACATATTATACTGAATTTAATTATTTTCCAATTTTTAGAGTTAAAGATAATATGTTTGCTTTGGTTTTATTTCCTGATAACGTATATTATATCTGCAAAGAAGCTGATATAACAAAAGGGAAAAAAGGTTGCAGCATTAAATATAAAAATGGAAAACGATATGCTGGCAAAGTTATTGCCTACAAAGGTATGCTAAAATTGTATACATAGCACATATTTTTTAGTATCTTTACAACGAACTATTTTATTTATTTCAACTATTTTTAGTTTGATAGCATCAAACTTAAATTAATATGCCTAATGCTAATATAAGTTTACATTTTAATATTACATACAGATTAAATTTTTTTTTTATCACAAGTCTACTTATTATTAGTCTAAAAAGTAACTTTAAATTTATAATATAAAAGTTACTTTTTTGAATTATTCTAAAATAGATTAAAATATAATTTTTTTGCTATTCAATTAAAAAACACTGTCAAAGCTTTGATATTCGTATATTTAAAAGAATATTCCATTTTGGTCGTTGTTAGACTAAAAACTATAGATAAATATATCTGTTTATATTTAATTTGTTATTAATGTTTCTCCTTTAGATAATTATGAAAAATTGGAAATCATTAAAGTTAAAATTGAGAATGAAAACAACATGAAACATAAAAAGCAATCCAGTAAGTAAAACTATATTTTTACGAATTTGAAAGTGTAAGGGATAAAACTTATTATTATTGTTTTATTTATTATTTATAGTCTGTGATAGTAATATTAAAAGGAAATCAAAAAGAGTTGCATTATTGGAAAATAAAGAAAATTTATGCACTCTAAATAAAGACTTGATGACTATTAAAACAAAAAAGCGGGTTAGAGAATATAATGGTAATATAAAACAACATAATGGTAATATAAAATAAATAAATATTATTTATATTTGCACTTCAATTAACAATAACACTCATACATTTTTTAGCATCTAAGTGCAATACGAACAAATTACTAAAACAAAATATCATACAAAAAGGAAGTATATCTAACACTGCGAATAACATTGATGAGTCAACAGACAAAGATATGCTGGAAATCTCGAATGATACTGGTAAAAATATTTCTTTGATTTGACTGAATATTTTTCATTACTTTCACACTTTATATTATTTATATTTGCACTTTAATTGACAATAACATTCATGCATTTTTTAGCATCTAGGTGCAATACGAACAAATTACCAAAACAAAATATCATACAGAAAGGAAATACATCTAACACTGCGAATAACATTGATGAATCAACAGACAAAGATACACTGAAAATCTCGAATAATGCTGGAAATAACATTGAAATAACAGACAAAAATACGCTGGAAATTTCGAATAATGCTGCAAATAACATTGAAATAACAGACAAAAATACGCTGGAAATTTCGAATGATGCTGCAAATAATATTGAGATAACAGACAAAAATACGCTGGAAATTTCAAATAATGCTGGTAAAATTTTTTTTTTTATGTTACTGAATATTTTTCATTATTTTTATACTTTATTTTTATTTAAACATTATATTATTAAAAATAACTTGTTTCAATTTGATTTTTATTTTGTAATTAATAAACACGCTTTTAAGTATCTCTTGACTGGCATAATCTAGAAAAATCAGATCAAAATAGAAATGCAGAATCAAACATAGTAAAGTAGACGAAAAATCTGAAATTTTCAATAATATCAGTATTAAATATTAATATTACTCTATTAAATTATTTTCTATTCTACCAGATTATGTTTATTAAACTTCCAATAGTTGTTTGCTCTTAATAAAATTGGCTTTTTTACTCGTTTTCAAATTATTAAATTTTTTTTTTTATAATTTAATATTTCCAATTTTACAAAAAAAAATATTAATATTACATATATCGCCAAAAAATCATTTATGTTACATTCATATATATTATATATTATATATATATGTATACATATAAATATAGCAATAATATAAATATAAATATAGCAATAATAATATAAATATAGCAATATTGAAAATAATTGATTATTTATTATACATTAGTACATTAGTACATTAGTACATATATTAATACTATATATTATACTATATTATTTTAGATGCAGAAGCAACTAATTATGAATGCTCAGAATCTACTTTTGATGATTTAATTCGTAATCTAACAAATAATTCAGATCAATATTCTATAGAACCTGTGATAACGAATCCTCAAAACGCTTTATATTTTAATTTAAATGAATTAAATCAGCAAGGTAAAAGAAATATATAGTGTATTATCTATAAATTTGATTGTCTGATGATTTTATTGGATAACTTAAAACTTATAATTTTTGATTAATATTTTGCAGATTTTCAACAATCATCTATAAATTTGGATCTTCTTAATAATTCTGATAATAATGGGTAATTTCTTTTTTTACTTCGCTATTAAATTAAATTAAGAACTTTTTACTAAAATTAAAATATGATGCAGGAATATTCTACTACCGTTTGATTTACAAACAGAACAAGAAACGCTCGAGCCTCAAGCCATATATAATGTAAATTTTAATAATAATTTGATAATAGATAATAGTGAAGATGTATCATTACTACCTCGTTTTAATTTAAAAAACATACAAGAAAAAGGTACAATAATTTTATATTAAACATGCAATTTTATATTAACAACAAACTCATTATTACAACCAATTAGACAAGCCATTCGACATCATTATAGAAGATGCAGTAAACAAAATTCTACAAATAATAGAACTATATTAGCCAAATCAAGAAAAATTACAGGTCGAATCCACGAATCTGCGTGTAAAATTCTCCGACAACGCGTTTTTCCAACATTAAGAGATGATAATGTTTCAAGAGTTATAAGATATGATGAATTGGCTATTAATTATGCAAACAAATTATGTGAAAAATTTCAAGATCCTCACTTTTATGATATGATTCGACAAAAGTTGCGTTTGATTGGTCGTCTACTTCTTGAAATGAAGAATCAAAATGACAAAATCGATGATCTCTTTACAATTTTTGTACCAAATAATTATGATAATTGTCTCAAAGCTGTTAGAACCTTAGCAGGTTTAAATGAATCAGGAACTGGCTTTAAAACTCCATCAGTGGCAACATCTTTGGGTACTTTACTCAAACAACTTTGTAAGCGGTGCATTACAATAATGATAAAGAGACACGATAAAGAAAAACGAGAACTTGCAGAACAATTTTTAAATCTGTTAACAGAAGATTATTCATTTTCTATTGCTCGAACAGCTATTGAAACTCAGCATCGAAGGAAAAGATACTCAAGAAAATTATTACCAACTCAAGATGATATTAAAAAATTAGAGACTTATTTAAATGATACTCTAAAAACATCTTACGATTTATTAAAGCAAACATTTTCTTTAAATGTGTGGAAAACATTGGCAGAAAGTTGTTTGTTGTCAATTCAGTTATTTAACCGACGTAGGCCAGGAGAAATCGAACGTGCTTTAATTGAAGATTTTCAGAATTATGAATCAGTGAATGAAAATACAATAGGTACATCTTACCTATCGCTTAGCAATGATGAAAAAAAAGCAGCAAAGAAATATGTTCGATTTACTATGAGAGGAAAATTAGGCCGCACTGTACCGGTTTTACTTCATAAACAAATGCTAGAAAATTTACTATTACTTCTAAGCCATCGTAAAACTGCCAATGTTCATCTAAAAACCCATATCTTTTCGGAATACCTGGCATAATAAAGGGAGACTATCGTTATTTAAGAGCATGTGATCTTATGAGAAAATATTCAATGGAATGCGGAGCATTAAATCCAGATAGGTTGCGAGGAACTAATTTAAGAAAACACATAGCTACAATGTGCACTAATTTAAATTTAAAAGATTACGAAGTTTTCGATTTGGCTAATTTTATGGGTCATGCAGATAAAATACACAAATACACAGCCCATTTTAACTAGAGAAATATTTCAAGTATCTAAATTATTAGAAATTGTACATGGAAAAGACAGTGATGAGGAAATAGAGGAAGATGACATAGAGCAAAATAATTTTCATTAAAGTATACTTTCGCGTAAGTTTATTTTGTTTCTCTTTGTTTGTTTTAAAAATTAATTTATCAACGTTAGTTATAATTAATAACTATTATAAGTATTTGTAAGCAAAATAAAGTAAAGCAGAATGTATAATTATAACTAAAAACACAATTAAAGCTAAATTGTTAAAGTTCAAAAATCATAATCTATTTTGATTTTTTTATAGACGATAGTAATTGTATACAAGAGTCTGAAAAGCAATCTATTAATACGAATAAGCGAAAATTTAGTGGTAAGTTTTTATTTTGTCTAAATTGTCAATGTGTTAGTGCTCAAAAAAATGTCTTGCTGATATAGTTAGATTTCTAGGTGTCACAACAAAAATTTATCGCTATTTTTTGTATCTGTTAGAATATTGTCTGTTACATATAGAATTTATAGCAGCAACATTCTAATAATATCTTCTAGAAAATTTAGGTCCCATTGCCAAATGTTAATCACTGCATTGGATAAATATGAGTTTTGATACTACAGCTAGAACGATCTTTGTGAGAAATATAACTGCCAATTATAACTGCTGCATCGAGATAATATAGCAACATATTCTAGGTGTCACAGCTAACTTATTTTTGTAGCTGTAGCTAAATTAATTATACAGGGTGTCCGAAGTCAATCGCATCACCTGTCGTGTACAGATAGAACAGGTAAAACCGAGGAGAAAAGTCCTTTACTATTTTGCGATTTTCATAATAATATTGAGAAATTAATTATTGCGAAAATCACAATATGTTTAAGGACTTTTTTCTTTGATTTTACCTGCTCTATCTGCACACGACGGGTGATGCGATTGACTCCGGACACTCTGTATAGCTTTTTAACGTACCTGCAATGCTAAACAAATGTATTCAATTTAGAAAAAGAGAGGCGCGTTGGCCAACATAGCTATATCGTTGTATTCAGGAATAATAAGAAGTCAAATTACTACGTCTATAGGTTGTACCTTTCTGATTCCGTTCATAATGATTATTTGGCCTCCCATCATTCGTGTACAGAAAGAAAAATAAGTAGCTTGGCCTATGTACTTTCTTCTTCAAAATGCATCTATGTTTATATGGCCAGTCTCTATGTCTATGGATAGAACTCTCTTGAATAAGGGAAAATATTGAAAAATGATAAAATATCATCTCATGGAAAAGAATAAAGTTTATTTACAATTATAACTATAACTAATATATTACAACTATAATTATAAATATATAACTTCTTACAATATATAAGAGAGAGAATGTTTTATTATATATTCTTATATATTCCTTAATTGCTAAAGTAAATGATGCAATGTAACATATTGTTTTCCATCATTGCCTTTACAAAACAACAAAGGCAAATAATCTAAAAGATCAGTAACTAAAATTGATATTACTTTGGCAGTATTGGTAACATTATAAGCATGAAAATGTTCATTGTACATTATACATGAAAGGACATTGCACACGAGACAGACATTGCCATTATGATTTACTAAAACAGAGGAAATAATACCAAATTTAGGCCCATTATCATCATCTACTCCTATTGCTACGCACATTCCCTTTTTATATAAAGTTCCTTTAAAGATAACAAAAGTATGTTGCATAAAGCCATTAGAAAAACTTGTTGGAAGAAATAATGAATTATAATAATCTGGATTTTTTTCAGGTCCTACTTCTAATATAGTATGAAATCCCTTTTGAGCCATGAATCGATAAGCACATCGAAGTTGTTGTTTTAAAGCTAAAGTGTAAGCAATATTTTTCCTAGAATGAGTAGCTTTAGCGTCTTGCACAGCTGGCTGATGATTAGCTTCAAACCGATCACATGCTAAATTAACAAGAGCACCAGACTGAGGCAAAATTGATGGATAATGAACCATATGATGGTGTTTAGGTTTCAATGTATCATCGAAAAGAATAACATATAAACGATGATTTTCAATAATTCTCTCCTTCAATATCTTAATGATCTCTTTCTGCATTTGCCTACACAAAATAATTTCAATAATATCACGGAGAATTAAGTAAAACTTCCATACGGGATTATTATCAGGAACAAGATCACCTATAAGTAAAGCAAAGATACGAACAAAAGTGCGCATCTCACTGGCAGTCATTTTCACTGATTTTTTGTGAAGAGCCTTTTCTTTGAACTCAATAGGTTTGTTAGTTACAGTTTTATCATAATCAAATATAATGAGTCGGAAGTTAAGTGTTTCGACAGTAAAATAATTCTTCACAAAGATGAAGTGATAAAGAATGTGACCCATATCGTAAATACAAACACCTTCAAAAACGTCATGCATAATGTCAACACTTGGATTGTCAGTTACTTCAAAAGTTTCAATCTCATTTAAAACAGACTCTTCACTGACTCCAGTTAAAGATACATTACCAATCTTGCAATCTATATCATGTTGTAATTTATTTCTGAGTAAACTTGAATCTTCTTCTGTTTGGAAATGAATTAAAGATCTATGAGCATGGCAAATACGACATGGAAAATTTGCAATAAACCCCTCTGCAAAACCAAGCATTGAATGAAGAGCTAAATTATCAGCCACTAGAAGAGCCATAACAAAATAGACTGTGTAAACAACATTATTTATAATAACTTCAATACCATTGTTGAACAAAAAATTTAATTCTTTAATAAAAATCCTGAATGTTCGCTTATTTCCATAACTAATACGATCAGATGTGTTGAAAAGTAAAGCCAAGAAAATATATTATCTAAAGAACCTTGAAATTCTAAGGGAAGGCATGCTATTTTCACATAGACTGCACCAAGTTTAGCACTGTGAGATCCAATTTCCTTATCAACTTCGAAGTCATCATAAAATACAAAAAGAGGAATCACAAGCTTCTCACCAAATAAATTTTTTTTCTTTTGCCAATGAGATCCATATATATAGTCAGCAAAAAAATCCTCGCATGAAGTTTTACTTAAAACATTTTTAATAATGAACACATTCGGTAGCTCTAGAAAAACTTTCAGAATCTTCCTCAAAGGTACAAATTGTCCTTTAACATTATCAACCTCAACAAGTACTTTGCCATGAATTTTTTTGGTGAACATATCAGGAGCAATTTTATAGTCTTCAGGTGCAATATAAAACCCTAATTTTTTCAAAAATTGTAATCTTAAGTATTCTGATTTTAAATCTTCAAATGGATTTTTTAATACATTGATTGATTTGATAATACGTTTACAACAAATGTCATCAATAATATTAGAATCAACATTTTGACTGTGAAATATGGTTAAAATATCCGCAGATAGCAACGAGAGACTAGTGGACAAAAAATCAGTAATATCTTCTACATATTCTTGAATCATTTTACGGGGGCGACCAGGTTTACTATATAGTTTAGCTATTAGCATAGAAGCACAAGTCCTAATTTGATCTTTCAAAAAAGTCTCATTGAGCGGACATTTATCACAGGAAGAAGTTTCTTGTATTGAATCATCAATAGATGAAGAGGAACTATCATTATTGCATTCATAATTATTCAGCTCGTGATCACTAGGCAAAACATTGGAATCGTTAAATGCTCTATCATAAACACTTTCATCATTCGCAAAATCTGGCACCATATTTGAAGTATTATCAGTAGAGGAATGATGAAACTTATTTAAATGACGTCTAAAGCTACTCCAGTTAGAACATCGTTGGTGGCACCCAATTTCAATGCATTTGAAAACAGAGCGGTTATCATCAAGCTTATGAATTAGTCTGAGGTGCCTGTGTAATTGATTTATCCCATGTAACTTTATTGCACATATAAAACAGGACGGCATTTTGATAGATGTCATTCAACTAATGAAGAATAATAAAAAATAAAAGTGAAATTCTTTGAATTTGAGATATTACAGCAACATATATATATATAAAGTAAACTTAAGAATTCAATCGCTGTAGAATCCGCAAACAATAATGCCTCTAAATACTAAAGTAAATATTAATTCTAAATACTAAATTAAAAATATATAAGATCGCAGTAACTACTTTCTAAAAATTTGCGTACAAATAAGAGTATAAACAAAAAATAAATAAAAATTTGAACATGTGCTTGTGTGTATGTTTCATAGAAAAAAAAAACAGAACAATCAAGTTTTCTAATCACAAAAAGTCTCTTATTCTACTTACGAGGAATTTTTTTAAATAATTTTGGAAGTTGAGCATCAGACTTCCATCCATCAAATTCAGTTGTTAACTCATAAAGTTCTTTCTGAATAAGTCTCCACAAACGATAGCTCTCGGGAGAGTACTCTAGGTGAGCTGCATGAATAATCTTGAAACACAGATCCAAAGCTCTTATTGGGGATTGAACGAGAAATTGTGTCTCCGTATCAAGAATTACATAACAGGCATCTATATCATCCATAGATGATCCATAAACAAGAACATATGGCTGCATAGTAATGCCCCAATTGATCAGCTTTTTCTTTCTTTCTTGCATAAATGTTTGAAGTTTTCCAACACTCTAAAAATGAAATATACTATTGAAATAAAATCAAGAATAAATTAAAATATTTTTTGTCTTTTATCTGAACATTTTTGGAAAAGTTGGTTTTCCAAAAATGTTTAGCTCAAAGACAGAAAAATATATATATAACATCACTTTTGTAAAATACTTACCTCAATTAGTGAAATTACTCCTTCCTGAATTTCTGTATGAGGTGGCCTCCATGTATGACCATTGCCAGATTGACGGGCAACAGTCACAACAGTGTCTAAATAACAGAGTGATAATAGTGCCACTAAATTCTTTGTCTCTGTTAATGATAAGAAAACTTTATTGATAGTATAAAAGCTAATCTTAAATCCTAAAAAATAATGTGGTTTTTAATGAAAATAAAATCATGTCCTTAATATTACCTTCTGAAATCTCATCACTTGTTAAAAGTAGCAAATTATCCTTTACGGCCTCACATTTACTTTCTTCGTTTTTGAGAGCTTGTATAATTCGATCACAAAAATCTTGATAAGAATTGTAAGCCTTAAGCTTTTGTTCAGGATACAGCAAATCAAAATCTATTTCAAACTGAAACAAAAAAATACCATGTTTAAATTGAATTTATCATGCGATAAAATGGAGAGCAGTAAGTAATAAATTATATAAGAACCAAAGTGTATCCAAGTTTTTCCTTGAGAGCGGGGTATTTGTTCATATAAGTTGAAATATTTTCCACTTCTTTCTTTTCTTGTCTCACTTGTGTGGTTTCTGGAACCGTTCTGCTTTTAAACTTGCCTTTAACATTAGCATTTCCCTTGTTATTATCTTTGCCTTTAATTCTGTTTATAATTCGAGATTTGGCATGTAATTTTGCAATTCTTAGTTTAGAAGTATCCGTCCAATATTCTACTATTGTTGACCAAGGCTCTATGTTCTCTTCAAGAAAGTTAAGCTTTCCTTGTAGACCATCATCTACTTAAATAAAACAAAATTATAGAACAAATTACAAAAATATAAACAAGAAAAGTTTAAAATAAACACCTATTATCCATTTTACGTTATCAGACTAAAAAAATGCAAATAAAGAAACCATATAACTAACCTTCTAAATCATCTTGAGAATCTTGAGTCTCTGAGTCTAATTGATCCTTGTTTTGAGTAATAATACCAAGCGCTTTGAATTCCTTCCGAATAGAATAGTATTTTGTAATTAATTTGCCTTTAGCCAAAAGTTTCCTTCCATTTGAATATTTGTATGGAATGAAGTAAAGATCCTGCCAAAATAAAATTAGCGTAAATGCAAAATATACAAAAAAAAGTATAACTTATTATATATTTGATAATAACAAAGTCTACTTATGATTTATACTATCTTACACTATCTTCTTCAGGAAATATATGTTGTATAGCATCTACAAGTTCAGCGAAGCCTGCAATTGAAATCCTGAGAAAAAAGAAATATAAACATTCTAAGAAAAATAGACAACTTGAAGCAACTTAAAAAAATAATAGTGGGAAGATCAATTTAAAATATCTAATAAATCAATATAAAATCAATAAGCTTACAAATAGGCTTACTTTTCAGATTTGCTTAATTCATCTTCAATAATAATTTCGGTTAATTTGTTTCTATCCTTATCCTGTTCCAAACAAGGGCCTTGCTTTGCCAGTTGCAATATACATCTACCCGTAGCTGATTTACTTAAAAGAAGTCGAAGTTGCTAAAAAGAAAGATTCAAAATTCTTGGAAAATGTAATTCAAATTTTTAAAATACACAATAAATATTGTGTGCAAGAACGTTCTAGAACATCATATTATTGATAACTTACCTCACCTCGTATCACATTAGGTTCATTACTCTCTCGACTCCTCTTTTTTGAAGAAATACTTTCTGAAGTTTCCCGAATATTTTTTAATGATAAATTTGAAGTTTCCTGTATAAAGTAAATGTTCAAAAATAGAAACTTTTGTTACATTTCTGGTGAAATAAATGTTTAAGATAAATATTTAAAAATCCTTACTGATTTGGATGAAGAAGGAATAGTATTCTCATTTCTATCATTAACACGTGATTGTTTAAGATCGTTATTATTATTCTGAAAAAAGACAAAAAAAATTAAGAGCAAAGTGATAAGTCAGAGAACTTTTAATTACATAGAGATTTTATGTTAAAGATATATTTTATATTAAAAAATTTAATGTAAATTCTAATGTGTGTGTGTAATAAATTAACTTTTTTGTATGCCATATTCATATCATTCATATTTAATAGGTCAGATTAATAAAATATACGGAAAATTTTCTTTTCAATTCATACATTGACAAGCAGCTATAAATCTTTATCAAATGTCACAAGGTTTATTTTTACTGAAAATATAAGACATGTAAATTCAATATTATATATATTTTTATCGAAAGAAGACAGTTTTGCATATATTTTAATATTAAACGCAGATAATGACATGCGTGAAAAGCTCATTTAATTCCACTCGATTTACAAAAAAAATTGTATGACGTTTTTCATATCTATCGTCATTATTCAATATATATGTATCTGCAGTGAGAGTGATTAGGTGCCTTTAATATTTCTTATAATTGTTGTTGTTAACTCTATACTAACTAATGATGCCGTACCTCTATTGATTCACTTTTGCCTTCCTTAATTAATTCTTTCAAATTTTTTACAAATCTCATTCTATGACCAGGGACTGGAATGAGAGAATGTAATACATCCTTCCATTCAGGTTCTAATAGAGTTTGAAGTTCATCAACTTCTATGCAATTACCTACAAAATGAACATTTAAATATGTGATAAAAAACACTTGTTTGATCGTCATATATAGTTAACTTCTACGTAACACGTTTCGTCAATAAATAAATATCACATTGTATGTCTTATATTTCCTAAATTTACATCCGAAAATGGACTTTATAATATTCGAGAAAGATTTATAATTATTTGTTAATATACAAATTATAGAAAAGAGAAAACAAATTTTTATTAACATTTTTTATTAACCTAACCTGTTGAATACGAATAATGACATGTGTAAAAGCTAATTTATTTCAATATGAATTGAGAAAAATTCATGTAATTGATATCTGATATGATTACAGTAACTATTAATGAGTAAACTTTATGGTACTTATTTTCGTACTTACTTTGAAACGCCGATGCGTATTGATCGAGATTCCATGTCCTTAAAATATCAGGAATCGTCATAACGATGATCATCTCATCGTTATCTGGCATGATCATAATGAACACAAAATGTATCACAAACTTCACAGGAATACTTTTTAATGCGATCGTTTTAAGAACACGTTCTAATGCAGCATTTCGCTGCTCACTGAACAATAAACCGGCACAGACTTGCATGCTGCGTAATAACAGTTGAGCGCGAGAAATTGTTTAAAAGAGCTAGACAGATTGGGCGCGTTATACAAATATGCTAGATGTGAGGATTATATATTTATTTGTTTCTTGCCGCTAATCTTTTCTGTGTACCATAGCCAAACTTTATAACAAGTATGATTGGCCTTAACATGGATAGGCGCCACAGAAAAACATTCTTTCTAAATTTCACAAACAGTTCAGATATAAATTCTGTCTCTGTCACTTAGATTGATTAAATGCGAAACATATGCGATATCACAGTATTTGCTAATCATTTATGTACTTCAGTTAAATTTGCGCACCCAGAAAATTTTTGCTGTAGTTGCAAAACCACTTTTTTGAGTGGTCATAACAGTTCACTGCCGCAACGTTCCGAAATTACTTTGGCACTGTCAGTAGCATTATGATTTTATATTTCGAAACGACTTTGCAGTAATTATAGTGCAATTCTATTTTATTGCACGACGCCATGTTGCACTGTAACTGCTTCACCTCGGGAGCTGCAGTAACCGCAGTAGCAATATGGCTACCATTTATGACGTCATTGATGGAACTAGATGCTGTCGCAGCACACTGCGTGCTAATAACGGAACAATTTTTCAGCACTGCCAGTACTGGCAGTGTATATCGGAACACACCCTATGTTGTATTAAGTTTGAAAGATTGATAATTACTTTCATTTGTTTATTATGCCTGTTTTGTTCATTAAGTTTGAAAGATTGAAAATGATTTTGTGTTTATTATGCCTGTTTGTTTTGTGATAAGTTTACCTTGTGTTTATTATATTTATTTTAAGTTTATTATCGCAATATTTGCTTTCGTTTAATATGTCTTGTTGCAATATTAATAATATTATTTACAACTATTCTTTGCAATATTAGTATTATTTTATATTTTCTTCTTTTAATTATTTTCAATTATTTTCATGATAAATATAAAAAACAAAATTATGCAAATATTATTTAGATAAATTTAACATATATAATATGATAATCAGTAGGAATATTTGATAGAATCTAGAAATAAGAATTTAAAGAAAAAAACCAAAAAAACAACACAAAACAAAGTTAGTTTTATGAGTAAATACATCGATTTTATCGCTCAATGTATTAATTTACACAATTTATATCTTACAACAAATTAATATTATTATTTTAAAGTATTGTTTTATAAATGATTTTTGTAATAAAAATGATTTTTTTGTACTGCTTATTTTCCCTCTATTATATTTTCTCTGTATTATTTATGTATTATTACAGCTTAGCTGTATTATTTATCTATATATCTGTACTTTCTAAATGTATTTTTCAAATATATCTGGTTGCTTTTTTTACAATATATGCAGACGTATTTTTTTGTAAAAATGATTCTATTTTATTTATATATAACCCAAATAGTTAAACCTGTTAAAAACAAATTTTGTAAAGTGTCTATTACAAGTTTTGAAAGCAAAAAGACAACAAATTTGATAGGATCTGATATATTTGATGATGTCGACAGAATGCGAAAAGACATAAAACGAAATCTACTGACATACTTAGATTGCATGCACTAGTGCACACTGAATGCACATAAAGATTATTGTACACAAATTTAATAGTATCAGTAATCAAAAAAATAAAATAATTAATATTAAAAACTATTATTATTGTTATTCAAGCGAGTAATGATATTAGAAAGCAAAGCAGCAGAAATAAGGCACATTTTATGTAAAGCTCAAATCAAAGGTAACTTGTAGCAGCTCAACTTTCTTGCATTTTTATGATTAGTATTATTTAACTTTTAAAAATTTTATTATCGAAGAGTGCACCTCCATAATTATGTTAATTAATTGAATTTCATAACAATATATTCAATTCAATACAATTTAAGGTAAATCGCATAAAAATCTATAAAAATTTGATTTTTAAAATGTTTATTTTTATGTTTACATTTCTTTATTATATTTATTTATTTATTATATTTAAAATACTTAAAAATTTAGTTTGATTATTTTACTTCTAGAAGAAGGAATTTATTATAATCTTTAAAGAAATATGTAATTGAAAAATGTTAAGCAATTTAATTCTTTAATTAAATTCGGATTAGAATTGCTATTTACAATAACAAATTATAGAAGACTGATGATCAACTATGAAAAGTTCAAAATATTGAGAAGATTATCAATAAGAACGGGAATCCCTATGCGATGAGAAAACACTTCTGCTGAAAGATTTTGCTACTTTTTAGGATCACTATTACATAATATGTATAATAATATCACGTAAATTCTAATCAACTATGAGTTTTATTTTTGACATAATGTCGAATAAATTTTGGCAAAAATCAAACATATATATATAAACGTCCTAAAATCTTTGAATATAAACCCTAAAATAGTACAAAATGTTTTATTTGCGATTATATATAATATCATCTTTATGATATTCAAATAATGCACTTATCTGTGGGAATGTATGAAAGATTTTATAATAATTAGAAATTTATATTCTTCTCTAAATAAACAATCTCTTTTCAAATTCTTTTAAGAATTTTAGAAAAGAATAATAGATTTTTCACGCAATTCATTCGGTATATATATGGAGTTCTTCTTTCACGATATTTAAAATTTATAGTTTATAGTTTTAATCTTTATAGTTTTGTTCACTATATATTTGTTTTATTTGTTAACATTAATCATTCTTTAGCAGATTAATAGAAATAGAAATTTAGTAACATTTATAAAAAAATTAATAATATTTATAAATTCAATTCTATATAATATAATTTGTAGACATATAAAGATAAAGAGACATTTTTTAAAGAAAAACACGCGATTGCATATATCGAGATGTAACTTTTACGAAAATCTTTTAAATAAATTTTTGTTTAATTTTAAATAAATTCAATATTTATTTAAATTCCTTTCTATTTCTTAATTTAATTTAAATTGTTATTTTAATTTATTTAAATATATTTAACTAACAATATTAATATTTGTAGTACGGAAGTCTTTGAATTTATTCAGACTACAATATTCTGGCCCTTACATATCGACAATTTAAAGAAGTAGTATAATTCACCGGTCCCACAAAAATACTATGCATAAAAAACTACCTTTTCTTGATGTAATGTTTACTACAATACATACAAACTGCAACTAACTACGAAATATGATGTTCAGAACTATTGCAAAACTATGTATACCGCACTTTACACTATATATATCGTTTATAATAAGTTTTCAATACATTTTTTAACGGTACCGACAATTAACAAACTATAAAAAAAAAACTAAATTTTCATATATCTTTGTTCGTTGGATATACATATAAAAAATAATAATGAAATACACATTAGGAGGTCAATGTAGATGAATGTATACTTATGTACATATCACTTGTGGATGGTCCCAGTATTTACCGAATCATAAACATATATATATATAATCTTTATGACAATTTATTATTATTTATAATTATATTTAGTAATTTATAAATAAGAAAAGAAAATTTGATATATTTTATCCTCTTATGTTACCAAACATTTGCATATTTATATAAGCTTGCCTATATTTATAGAAAATAAATTTTTCTATAGCAAAAATTTAAAAATTTAATTTTTGTCGTAAAATATTTATAAATAATGATTTTATGTATCGAATTAATTTTAATCAATATGAAAATAATTTTTTTATTTGGTTAGAGAATATTCGTTTATAAAGATGCGCATTTGTTTTTATTATTACGCGATATTTGTAGCATGCATGTATGTAAGTATATATGTATGTATCGGGGAATAAATCGACTGTACCATGCACACACACATGCAGGCAGGCACACGCGATCATATCAGTGCGCGGTAGATACTCAGTCTCAGTCGCGCGTGTTGTGTACATACGCGTAACAAGAGATTACCGCAAAAGTACGCTCAACTGTTATAACGCGTTATAACGCGTTGAATTTAAAAAACGAGTGTTGTGTTTTTGTAGTGTGATTTTAATAGTGTGTCCACATAATGGGACGAAAATATAATTTTCGAGAGATGCTTGCCCCTCTTTGCCCGCAGATTTTCTTTAAAAAGAATAAGGGTCAAAAGATTAGTATATTTATATACCATAATTTTAGAAGGAATTGTTTTAATGTATACTATATACTAATATGTTGCTAGATATTATTTAATTTTATTTCCGTTCAGTCTATACAAAAATATAAATATTATAATGTAATATTATATAAAAATATAATATTCCAAATTTATTTATTTTTAATTATATCTTTAAAGCAATTCCTAAATAGACAACAACATAAAGACTTTTATATAAAAAATTGTAACATAAAATTGATCTTTAAATAGAATTTAGAATGACTACTCTATACACATAAATATACACATTATATATGATGCACATAGTATGTAATATTCATATAGTATTTTTATTATAAATAAATGGACAGAGATATGTGCAAAGAAGAAAGAGGAAGGGAGAGAGAGAGAGAGAGAGAGAGAGAGGGAGAGAAAGAGAGAGAGAGAGAGGATAGGAATGAGTAAGCCAGGGAATGGCTGTAAAACGATATATCGATTGATAATTCACATGTGTCACTAAACATTAGTGAGCATGAAGTATTGCTACTTAGAAAGATATAACTATTTACTTCTTTTTCTCTTTTAGCACTTGTACAGACACTTGCTCAGTTACACTCATATCTTCTTTCTCTCTTTGCCCATTCCTTTCTGTCCATCTCTTTCTTATCCGAGCATACTATATATGTGTTATATGTATATTATCTACATGTATGTATATGTTTGTGTATATGTAATAGTAACTTTAAATTTATTAAAATATCATTAATCTTTTGCTTATTTGTTTATTTCACTGTAAATTTATTATACTTATTTTGCAATAGTAGTGTCACAGTAGTTAGTTAGCCAGAGGCGATCAATTCGTGATCTGGTTGTTGAAAGAAATATTTCCCACCAAATGCGTTTTGCATGTGCGCTTTTGTTGAAGAATATATCCCAGAAGCGATCAATTCGTGAACTGGTTGTCGAAAGAAATATTTCCCACCAAAAACGTTTTGCATGTGCGCTTTTGTTGAAGAATATATCCCAGAAGCGATCAATTCGTGAACTGGTTGTCGAAAGAAATATTTCCCACCAAATGCGTTTTGCATGTACGCTTTGGTTGAAGAATGTATCCCAGAAGCGATCAATTCGTGAACTGGTTGTCGAAAGAAATATTTCCCACCAAAACGTTTTGCATGTGTGCTTTTGTTGAAGAATATATCTCAGAAGCGATCAATTCGTGAACTGGTTGTCGAAAGAAATATTTTCCACCAAAAACGTTTTGCATGTACGCTTTGGTTGAAGAATGTATCCCAGAAACGATCAAATCGTGAACTGGTTGTTGAAAGAAATATTTCCCACTAAAAACGTTTTGCATGTGCGCTCTGGTTATTAAAAAAATAACATTTTGTCCCAGAAGCGATTTTTATTCGTGTGCTGGTTGGTTTAAAAAATATTTCATATCATATGGGGTTTGTGCATGAATATTCTGGTTATTAAAAAAACAATTATTCCAGAAGAAATTTAAAGAAACTTTCGTTTTTGAAAGACTAAGTGTGCAATATCTGGTATTCCTTCATATGATTACAACCAATCATATATAGTAATAAAAGCTTACAAATTATTGGAAGGAATTATTATTGTGATTCCTGGCAATGTATTTTTTCTTTTTTTGATGGCACCAAATTTCGCGTATATAATAGTCTATTAGGTTGTGTATATACAAGTTGGTAGCTAAAGAGAAAAAATATATACATCTTCGTTATTAGGAGGCAAACCTTATGAGAAAAAATACTCCAAGGATGTAAAGAGTATGAGGAAACGGTTTTGTAATATTATAGCAAGCAATAAACTGCTGCATTTTTTAAAATAATAAGAAATTATGATTAAAAAAGATCGATCCTGATACTCGTAACAATATTGGCGAGAAAAAAGATGCCTCAATCTCGCTTGCAAATTATAATCGCAGATATGAAAATAATAAATAAAATATTAGGTGTACAAATAAGTTTCCGCCGTTTGACAAAAGTTGGCGCCACCAGTAAGTTATGGTTAAAATTGTCAGATGTAAAACATCCTTATCGTAAGATTGGACATCAGTCAATAACATAACCTTAAAATATTAGTGATTTTTTATCAGTATAATATATTCTTTTGTGTGCGAAAATGTCGAGTTTTGAGCCGAATAAGCGTCATTTGCGGGAACTTTTGATTTACTTCTTCAATTTGAAGAAATCTGCAGCTGAGGCATATCGATTGCTTGTAGAAGCATATGGTGAGGCTGCCTTAAGTGAGAGAAGTTGTCGTGAGTGGTTTCAAAAGTTTAAGAACGGTGGATTTGACATCGAAGACAAAGAACGTAGCGGAAGGCCGAAAGTGTATGAAGACGCGGAATTGGAAGCATTATTGGATCAAGATTCGTGCCAAACGCAAGAAGAACTTGCACTTACATTGGGAGTGACTCAACAAGCAATTTCACATCGGTTGAAATCATTGGGATTGATTCAAAAACAAGGAAATTGGGTTCCATATGAACTGACGCCGAGAAACGTTGAACGCCGATTGTTCACATGTGAAATGCTGCTTGCCAGGCATAAACGAAAGGGTTTTCTGCACCGTATAGTCACTGGTGATGAAAAATGGATCCACTATGATAATCCAAAAAGGAAGAAATCATGGGGACCACCTGGCCATGCTTCAACATCTACAGCTAAGCCAAATATTCATGGAAAAAAAAAACTCTTGTTATGCATTTGGTGGGATCAGCTTGGTGTCGTGTATTATGAGTTGCTCAAACCGAACGAAACCATTACTGGGGCTGTCTACCGAACACAATTGATGAGATTGAGTCGAGCACTCAAGGAAAAGCGCGCCCACTACTCCAGACACGACAAAGTTATTCTCCTGCATGATAATGCTCGTCCACATGTTGCGGCGCCGGTCAAAACCTATTTGGAAACACTCAATTGGGAAGTTTTACCCCACCCGCCGTATTCACCAGACATTGCTCCTTCTGATTTCCACATGTTTAGATCGATGGCGCATGGCCTGTCTGAGCAACACTTCACATCATATGAAGATACCAAAAATTGTGTCGATTCGTGGATAGCCTCAAAAGATGAAGCATTTTTTCGACGCAGTATCCGTATGCTGCCAGAAAGATGGGAAAAAGTAGTGGCAAGCGATGGACAATACTTCAAATAAAACATTAGGTTCCGTTCTTTCACAATAAATGCCCAATTTTTGATAAAAAACGGCGGAAACTTATTTGTACACCTAATATTTTGGTTGCGTTCTCACGAAAATGGGCGATGGAGGAGCCCTTTCTATATTATAAATATCCAAAATATTGTAACAATCATAAAATTTTGTTGCAATGTTTTGCGGACAGAGTATTTATGTGTTTGCATTTATAAATATTTATATTAATATTTATATAAATGTAAATTTTAACATGTGCATACTTATGTCATAAGAATATATAAACATTCACATTTATAGTGAAGAAGTTTATATATTACTCATTAGTCCTCAATCATATCGATTATACCGATATACTGTCGATGATAAAGATTTATCATCGTATTCAAAATTATATGTATAATATATTTACATCCATATATCATATATTTTAGTTCAATTTTCTCGAACTGTACCGCATAAATTGTAACCCAGCAAACCAAGATATGATTGTTATACATATAACATGTACATAATAAGTGCACATGTTACATCTATGTTATATGGCAGATATATTTGATGTTTGCTGGGTATATGTGTCATACACAGGGTGTCCTAAACCACCCGTACACCCCTTTTCTTTCAAAAACTAAGCATTTTGGAGAAAAACGTTTTGAACAAAAATTGTATGGTTTTGAGGGCAACATAAGATGGTGTCATTGGCTTGACTTTGGATGGCATCGTTAAGCTCAAGTCAAGGAGAACTTTAATTTTTTAAATGGAATCCCCCATTTTTTATTGCATATTCTTATAGCTTATGCCGAGAGCTTTCCAAAACACTATAATAAAGTATTTTTTCATTAAGTACTTTTTGAGTTATTTTATATTTTAATCTGACATATTTTGATATTAAAAATAAAATATCTCTTAAAATATTTAGTTTTCGATAATCTTACCGTAATACTTTTATGTACAGAATAATGAGACAAATCAATTAGTAAAAAAAAAATAATTGGTTTTAAAAAAAATGTAATTATTTACAATGTATTTTTTTAAACAATTATTTGTTTTTTTCTTTACACTAATTGATTTGTCTCATTATTCTGAACATAAAAGTATTACGGTAAGATTATCGAAAACTAAATATTTTACGAGATATTTTAATTTTTATATCAAAATATGTCAGATTAAAATATAAAATAACTCAAAAAGTACTTAATGAAATAATACTTTATTATAGTGTTTTGAAAAGCTTTCGAGATAAGCTACAAGAATATGCAATAAAAAATGGGGGGTTCTATTTAAGAAAATATCGATCACATTGACTTGGCCTTGAAAAGTCACTCAAGGTCAAGTCCATATTTTCATCATGTGTCCCCTTCTGAACCCTATAACATTTGTATAAAACATTTTTTTCCATCTTGCTTACTTTACGAGATATTTGCGTGCGTTGATTAAAATGACTCACCATGTATATGCCATATAACATAGATGTAACATATATATATATATATATATATATATATATATATATATATATATATGCATTATGATAAAATCAAAAAAGATAATATGTGCAGTATTATAGATTTTTGTATTCAAAATATGTATGCGACATAAACAGATATCTATGTAAAGTCGTTGCTTCTACGAAACAATAGAACAGAAATAGAGTAGAAATCCAACATATATCCTGTCTCTACATATTTAACACAATGCGAAAACCTTGTATTTTATTGCTCTTTCCAAAGTATGCACATATCCTTGACAATTACTCTACATAATGATATCGGTAATGTAACTATAAGGCGTTTGTAATATACCGACACTTTTAGTTACACTTAGATGAGGGCGTTCACCCGTCGGAGTTCGCCCGTCGCTCCGGCATCCTCTTAAGAATCGCTATCGCGCCCTTAAGACGAGTCGCGCCTCCCTAGAACGGACCGACGCGGCTCCCCACCTCCCTCCTCATCACCCACCCGATTTCGTCATCCCGTACCCGCTCGCTCCCCCCTCGCGCCCTCCCCCTTGCCCGTGACGTCACGTGCTTCCCCCGCAACTCCCCCACTCTCCGATTTCCTCCCGCACCGCTTCCCCCCTCGTCCTACGTACCCCCCTGCCCTTCCCCTTGATACCCCGCGTCCCTCCTCGGATATCTTTCTATCTCTTTCTAGGCATATATCCATCTCTTTCTCGAGTGAGTCCCGATTACGCACATTACTGATTGGACATGACAATATTTCCCGATCGAATATAGACCCGATCGGACACAGACCCGATCAGACATAGGCTCGATCGGACACAGACCCATTTGAACACAGTTCCGATCGGACACATACTGTTGCAATCAGACACAGTCCCAGTCGGACAGAGGCTCGATCGGACACAGATCCAATCGGACAGTTCCGATCGGACACATATGGTTGCAATCGGACACTATCCCGATCGGACACAGGCCTGATCGGACACAGACTCGATTGGACATAGACGCTATCGGATACAGTCCCGATCGAACATAAACCTTGTTGGAAATATTTAGTTTCAATGTAATTATTTGGAATAAGGCCTTTTCTGAATTTTGACAAATATGATCGGATCTCTCGGTCAGCATATACTTTACAAAGCAAAGCGAGGTCCACCCCACAATTGTCGTATGGATGGGAAAGTGTATGCGTGGACGCAGTGGGTTTCGTCCCCGGGCCTGTGTCCTATCGGAATGGTGTCCGATTGGGTCTGTGTCCGATCGAGCCTGTGTCTGATTGGAACTATGTCCGATTACAAAAGTATGTATCCGATCGGAACTGTATCTAATTGGGTCCATGTCCGATCGAGCCTGTATCCGATCGGGACTGTGTCCGATCAAGTCTGTGTCCGATCGGGAAATATTGTCGTTCCCGATCGATAATGTGCGTAATCGGGACGATCCCTCTTTCTCTCTTACGAACTTCTCTCTCACTCCAATGGGGGAAAGTTGGCCAGAATCGGCTTCACTATCCTACTGTTTGGTTATCTCTTCGCGAGTATTGTATTCTCGAACGTAATGGTTTAACAATTTGCCGTTATGGTCTAATATATTCTCTAATTTGTCTAGATGTACTATTGTATTATAGTATTTAAGATTTTGATTTGATTTTTTGGGACATGTTGAATGGTTCGCTGGTTATTTTGTAAGAGATTTAGATGTTAGTTTATTAGTTCTGTATCGATTGCACCCATTGCACCTAACAATGTTTTAGCTATTGTACCTATTCCGTCGATGAGGCCCCTACGTCCGTTCGTCTGTGTTTTGTATAACGTATTTATTAGAGTGATTAGTTTTGTTAATTAGTAGTGTATCTAGGCCGGTTCTAAGCCATGGTCCTCTGAGGGGGGTGAGGGGCGAGGGGAAACCGCCGCGGGGGGGTATGACGTCACGCGGGGGGACCGCGGCGAAACCGGTAGGCGAGGAGTCCGCGGAGAGGGGGGAGGGGGAACCGCGTCCTAACCGGTAGGCGAGGGGTCCGCGGAGAGGGGGGAGGGGGACCGCGTCCTAACCGATAGGCGAGGGACCCGCTAACCTAACCGGCATGCGAGGCGTCCGCGAGTAGATGTGAGAGAGATAGCGCTAATGATATTCTATGGGCGTGGGAGAAGGATAGCGCGAGGCGTCCATATGAGCGTGGGAGAAGGATAGCGCGAGGCGTCCATATGAGCGTAAGACAAGGATAGCGTTTGCATGCACGTTGGAGAGAGATGGCGCGAGGCATGCACTTGGGAGAGAGATAGCGCGAAGCATGCCCTTGGGAGAGAGAGAGAGAGATAGCGCGAGGCATGCACGTGGATGATACGGCGTTCACAAGGCGTTGCAAGAAGGATAGCGCGAGGCATGCACGCGTGTAGGAGAAGGATAGCGTCCGCATTGGCGTGGGAAAAGGATGACGTTCGCGGGAGAAAGAGAGAGATAATGCGAGGCATGCACGAGTGGAAAAAGGAAAGAAGAAGGCGCAGAAATAATCGATATTTTTTAATATAATAATAAAAATATTTATTTAAAAATTGTGTATATAATACAAATATGTGTGTGTGTGTGTGTGTGTGTGTGTAAAAAATAATAAAATTTAAAATAATAATAATAAAAATAATAATAATATGTAATAAAAATATTCGCTGCAGGCTCCTTCTGAAACAGAAAAATACATATCTTGTTAGTATATTAATTTAATTTTTATAAATCTAATATATTACGAATCTTAAAAAGATACTTACGATTAATTCTTTGACCTCTTGCTCGGAGGCTCGTCCCACGGTTCTTCCACAGCGTCTTCCTCATAGGGCTCGAGCCCGAAGAGACGTCTTAGGTCTAAATGAAGACCGTCCGGGCCGTTATCCTCCCACACGTCCTCGAGGAACTCGCGCTCGTACCGCCGCAATATTCGTACATGTCGCCGGTATTCTATATTCACGAAACCGGGAATCTGGATGTCGCTCGTATATTGATACTATAAATTAAATAAAATCAAATTATAACATATATTATAAATAATTAATATAAAATATTCACAAATATTACTCACTCTTTGGAAAACTACCAGATTTAATAGGGCTCTCAGCAGCCCCATCGCCAGGTTCTCCGCCCCCCATGACGCGTTCAATCGGCCTCGACACAAAACCAATTCAATCAGTGATGGCATTTTTAACGTTCACTTAGACACTTTACTTCACTTTTTAAACTTCTTCTCTATTCGCTGTCAGACACTTTGTGACGAACATACCGCGATAGACATTGTCTCGAACATTTTAGAGTAGGAGATGTATCACTTACGAAGAACGCTTACTCTCAGCTCTTGATAAGAAAACAAAAGTTAGCATGTTTCCACAGACAACTATTTAAAGTTTTTAAATATGAATAATATATTATTATAATATGTAAACCACTATCGAATGGCTATCGAACGGCTATCGAACGGCTATCGAACGGCCATTGAACGGCTATCAAACGGCTTTGAACAGCTATCGAACGGCTATTGAACACCTTTGAACATCTATCGATCGGCTTTGAACGGCTTTGAACGGCTATCGAACGCCTATCAAACGGCTATGAACGACTATTGAACGGCTATCGAACGGCTATCGAACGGCTATCGAACGGCTATTGAACGGCTATAAACGACTATTGAACGACTATTGAACGACAAAACAATTATTTATACGCAATTCAAATATTTAAAGTCTATGTCTATGTATTGAAATGTAACATCTACATTTTAATTAACTAGCTGACGCCGCTATCTAACGTCACGTACTGAAATTTAATACTCGCTTACTGGGATAAGAAAGAGGAAAAGGAAGAATAAAAGAAAATAAAATATATTTTAACAATAGTTTATTCTAAATAATGTTTGGATGAATCTTTATGATGATTCGTCCACCAATTGAATATTTTATATACATTTTGTAAAGCGCAATTTTTTAAATGTTTTTCACAGCGCATAGTATTAGTAACATCTAGCTTATTTAACGAAGTGATATCTTCATAGTCAGCATCCAAGGTATCAATAATAACGTCGTTTCTCGCATCATCGTCAAGTATATCGACCAGTCATTCTCGTTTTTCGCGTCCCTTAACGTACACGATAGGAGATGCTCCATCTTTCTCCTCCGTCGCACCCATCACAGCTCTCGTAATCAAACGCCTAGCCAAGCTGTATGGAACGTTTTCATCCTCCCATTGAATTCCATGGTGATATCCGATTAACCATGAAGCTTGGCATCTCTCAGATTTTGTAAGCGCACGCCATGGTACGGGACTTGCAAAAAAGTAGTGAGAAAGAACAAATCCATTTCTCAGTATCGCTACTTCCTTCACGACAAAGTTTCTCCCGATAATGAATCCTTGCAGATCCACAAACATTGGCGCGATCATGCTGATAATATTACCGTACGATTGCAAGAACGATGTACGACTGCTGTCGATCGTCAAAATCTCAATCTTTATATATTTTTGACATTGGAAGGGATATTTGCTGATTTAGGTAATTTTACGAACTACGTTGGTCAATGGGCAATATTCGACAACGCGATCGTGCAGGATGAGACAATAGGCGGTAGTATTTGCAGGTATATCCTCCTTGCACTCAAACTCTAATCTCACGTCCACGGTAGAATTTTTGACAGACTCGTTTTGTCGCGAGCAATCGATAACCGCGAGAGGACCGCAATGTAAAAATTTTGAAATGTTTAATAGCACATCATCATTATCACATCCGTAATAAGATTTGCGAAAACGAGAGTACATATCGAACAAGAGGGCGAATCTATTTTTATCGAAATCTAAATTCAAATCATCATAGGGATAAAATTCCGAGTTTAGATAGAGTTTAACGTTGGTCAATTTGCAGTCGTCGAATGTAGTAATATCTTTTGACACAGCATTTCTTCTGCCAGTCTGCAGCGCAAAGATCACGTATCGCGGCTTCTCCAGCTGAGAGACGGTTTTCACGGTCCACGAATGCTTGGTCGTATTATGCAATAGAGGAAATTCGTATAGATCCCAAGAGCGAAAACTCATATTCAAGTATCGCCCGCTTTCCAACGCGCGTAGCAAGGATAGTTTATTGACCCCGTTCAATATTACATGAGGTATACGCCATTGTATTTTAAATAATTCGATATCAGCTTCAGTCAAAGCATTTCCAAATATGCAATTGTTGTCGTTGCGCGAACGTATCAGAATTAATTCGTGACGAGCGTTAATCACAACTCACTTATAATCTTCGCAAAAACCCAATAGTATGTTTAGCGGCACGCAAAAATTGAAGTAAGCTTTAACAGCATTATGCGACATATTCCACGCAGCATTCTCCAAGATTTTACCTTTCTCGGTTGTTAGAGAGACATAGTTTTTAATCGTGGAAGTTATTCCAACGTTTCTGTTGCGGTCAATCTCCACACCGTCGAGTTCATATCGAAGTTCATCAAACATTAACGCTACACAATTGTTGCCCAATACCACTCTTCCCCCTTCAGCTACTTTACACACCCTCAACTTTCCCTCGATGTATAGAAAACTTTCACATGGTAACGTGTACAAATCTTGATGTTGTATCGGTATCCGTATCTCGTCGCTATATCCAAGCGTTGTGTTGGCGTATGGATTGTACGTATGAGTCTCAATCTTGACGATACGATCGTCAAAGATCGGCTCGCCTCCGATATTCAAGATGTCAATCATATTGTTCAAGTATTTCGTATGACGAATCCCAATGATTTTAAAAAATCGCGATTCAACGCGCTGAGCTTCTTTTTAGCGTAACCAGATATCTGATTATTGTCACCCGATACCGCAGTCACTCGCCTACTCGCAAAAATATTGTCCTTCGCAAAAATATTGTCCCTCGCGTGCTCCGTGCTTTCATTCAACACAAGCATTTCTTTTGTCAAATGCTTTATTTTTGCCGCCGCCGTATATGCAATCTTACGGTAATTTCCTCTCCTCGAAAATCGAGCAAATGTCCTTCTTGATCAACAATGCGTATCGTTAAATCAGTAATGCTCCGTGCGACGGTCGGTAGATAGATGATCTGTGCTGGCGTTTCCGATATCTTATATCCTGGCGGCACGCTCGGTGAAAATTCATGTATCATGTGTACGCGCTTGTCATTGCTGTACGCGCCAGCGGTTACGCTGCATTCTATACGAATAATATTTACGCTAATATTATTTATCGGTACATCCGATTCGTGCCATTTCCGAGTTTGTAATATACGATTCGACGAGAATCCCAACAACGATCCAACGTTGCCCGGTTTACTAAAATTTATTTTATAGACACATTTGATTTCACTCTTTAGCGTATTATGATTAGCGCAAAGCATTATTGGATATTCATCGTGTTCTTCGCCATAAACAATATCGTTAGAATCAACTACGCGTCGATGTCGTAAAATTGCACGTCGGAGATATTCGTTTATAGCGTGTAATTCGTAAGATCCCTCGGGAATCGTAATTTCCTTATCGTCGTTATCAAAATAAAATTTATTATTCCAAGAATTCACGTTCGATATTGTATGATAAGTTTCAAAGTCCGTTAAACCAAGCTCGTAATCGCCATCGTTTAAATCTATAGCCGGAAAGTAGCTTACAGCAAAAACGCTACTCTTGCCAGTCAACGTAAGCGTGAGTGACATGCTGGAAAACTGTCGAACGAATACTGAGTCGCGACGGTGAATTGTCAGGCTTTAAATTCATATCGATCATCAACCGTTTGAAGAAATCGAAGACAAAATTGTCCACAAATACTTTGATTGTAATTTTGTTAGACCGTGTGATTGTATTCTATATTTGCAACATTCTGTCCAAAATATCGCACTAATTCCTTGGGAGGTCGAAGATTTCCAAAACTATCGAAATATATTACACGATTTCCCCTCTTTGCATACGCAACCCAATGAGTACCGGAACCACCGACGTCATCCAAATTGACGATACCGCTCTCATTTCGCCGTCTACCGTTTATCGGTAAATTATTGCGCATGAAAACGCCTCTAAAAAATTGTATACGCATATGTCTTGCAAGTTGTTCCAATTGTATATTGGTCGTTACACCGGCAGACATTTTTATTTTGACGTTTTTTTTTCTTGGCCGCTGTTGAGAACCCTCGTCCGCGCTTGTATGGAGCGAGATAAAGACCATGACCTTCCATGGCGCGATTATGACATTGCATTTCTTCGAGCTGACGTTGCGCCGCCTTGCTATCGTTCACCGCCTTCGCGATTCCCGCTGCTCCGCCAGCCAATGAACCGAGAACTCCCAATAATGATAAAATGGGTAAGATACCACCGCGCTTTGCTATAGGAAGTATTCGTTTTTTCGCAGTCTTTTCCTTCATCGATGATTTTTTTGTTTTCATCGAGGATTTTTTTGTTTTCATCCCCATACCGAATTTTGTCTTTGCTTTCATAGCCGCCCAGACAGCTGTAGCGGCTGCTCTTTCGCCAATAGTCGAATCTCTAACGCGGTAATACGTGTTCGCGCTTTCGTGGCGAGTATATTATCCGCAACATGTCGTTGACCGAGATCGTTGCTTCCAGAATAAGCTATGTCGTGCTCGCGACACGCAGCATCCAATGGATTGATACCCCGATCGCCTCTAGCCAATCGCGTTTCTAAATGAGTTCCCAGTCCGCATAACTGATAGCCTGGAATATGTAATTCGATAGGAAGTGCGTTTATCGCACGATTTAACAAACCACCACCTCTTATAATTTTTGCTGGCATTTGCCACAATCTTTTATTAACGGTGTTGGACCGTCGAAATGTGTTTGTTGCCACGGCAAATTATAATGTCGCGTGCATCGACGATACTGTTGAACCTCTGAGTCAGCTTTTATATGTTCGGGAAGCTTGTCCCACAATTGTTCCACGTAGCTACCAAAGTCTCGCAATAAAACAATCTTGGGGATAATCTGTAACTGCTCGGTGGTAAGCTCGAGAATATCGCTGTCAACCGATAGAAGAAGAAACATTTTTGAGAATGAGCGGTTTCGATTCGGTGCGCCTCTATAAATAGGGGCCCCCGATGACTCATTTTCCAAAATCTGATTTGAGATTCGCGAGAGCAAACACGCGGTTCGCGCGACAAGCGACGATAATCAAAGTGATAAATTTTGACGATAAAACACGAGTAATGTCCGAGAAAGAAATACGCAAGCATGAAAACATGCTGCCGACTACTATACGCGGTATCATTTGAGGTGTTTCGAATTGCGGTAAGACTAACGTGTTGATAAGTTTGATAGAAAGTCCACACGGTGTACATTTCGAGAATACGTACGTATACTCGAAATTACTTCAACAGCCGAAATATCGATACTTGGAAAATTTGCTATTATCGATCGATGAAATTGGTTATTTTACATTCTTTAATAATAGTGACGTTATTCCACCGAGCGAGGTGCTTCCGAATTCCATTTTTATCTTTGACGACGTGGCATGCGATAAGCAAGATACGATAAGAGAGTACTTTGCAATGGATCGACACTCGAGCGTCGACTGTTTCTATCTTTGTCAAACGTATGCCAAGATACCCAAGCATCTTATACGGGACAATGCAAATTTACTGATTTTATTTAAACAAGATGGTACAAATTTGAAACATGTATACAACGATCATGTAAATACTGACATGTCTTACAACGATTTTCGCGCATTCTGTCAGAAATGTTGGCAACACGAGTATGGATTTGTAGTGATTGATAAAGACAGTTTACAGACTAATGGACGATATCGAAAAGGATTTAACGATTTTGCAATACCGTAAAGTGGTTAGTCGCTATCGATACATCGATCGAGCAACGTCTAAAAATTTTCGTCCGAGCGCAACATGACGACGACGATTGACACTGACGATCGTGAGAAGATTGTGAGAGAGATTGTAAAAACGAGCGAATCGATCCGCAAAAAAAATCGTTCTTTAAAAACCGGTCAAATGGAGGAAGACGTCGCATTGGAGAGGCACTTTAAACCAATTTAAACAATTATCGAATCTCTAAAACAACTTGTCGAAAATACAATCTATGTGGAATCTAACGAAGCGAAAATCGAACCATCGAGTATGCTCGAAGACAAGCATCCGAAAAAAGAGTCTGGAACAAAGCGAACAAGGTCAAATATATCATTGAACTATTCGCTAATAACTTCTACTCCAAATCAATCAAAACGTAAGCGAATGAAACAATTATCGAATATGGTTACTTCTACTCCGATAAAAGATGTACAATCGAGTCAAATATTGTACGAAAGATCGTTTCCGTATGTGGAAGAAATTTTCGAAACCTCGCCTGAAACGCTTGTGACGTCGGTTCAACATCAATTACAAACGTCCGAGGGTCAAAATACATTGCGCACATATCTGGGTCCACTAGGGCAAAAATATGTGGGAGCTATTTTGAGTCAAGATAAAAATAACAGTATGGATTATGTTTACGGTGTTAAATTTTGCAACGAAGGAATGATGCCTGGTGATAAAATTTTTGATGTGGATAAAGATGACAATATAATTATCGGTGGAATAAGATACGTGGGAACACCAGGTCTCTACGAGTTGATTTTCAAGAGAATACCCGACGGTGACGTATACAATGACGATGATAAAATTAAATAGAAAAATATATTACTGGCGACAAATGCGCATAGACGTGGCAATGATATGCGTAATCCAGTGTTAAGTAACAAGGGATACAAGTATAAATATATAATAGCGCCATTAATCTCTATTAAAAATATAATAGCGCCTGGAAAAAAAGCTGGAAGAGGTATAAACATACCGCGCGCTATGGCGTTAAACGATAATAAGATCGATTACGTGCATTGGAATGATCCCAACGAGTTGGTAGATCGCTTGCGATTGCTGGAAGCTTCGCGTCAAGCCGGCAACAATGCCCACGACAATGAAATATTATCAATTATCGAGGAACTTTACGAAGCTGGCCTTATTATAAATTAATCTATGCGTCGGCGAAACGAGCTAGTCTGTCATTATTGTTTGTATCGAAATGTCGATTAATAAATTTGGATTATCGTTGGGAACACCGAACAACTCATACTATCAATGGAATGGATTACTAAAAAATTACGTGCGCGATAACGCTCTGTGTCAGACAGCCTCCGGCTTTGACGCAAGGTCGCGCAAGATACGACGCGTAGCGCAACCGGAAGATGATACTGATGCCGCAAACAAACAGTACGTGAAAATACATGTCAAGCTTTTGGAGGACAGACAGGAAGAACTTGAGAAAAAAAAACAATCACGCTCGACACGAATGTGCAAACGCTGCAAATAATGATGGATGAAATGCAGAAAATGCTTCGGTATGCAACTCACGCGCAGTCTACATCTAATTCAGCGCAGGAGAATAAAGATATACAGGGTTTGTCAAAAGTGTGGAAATCCCTAAATAATTTTTGTAAAAATGAAAATATCAAAAAACGGTAAAACACGTATTTTGATTTATCAAAAAAGCTACCCTATGACATGGATACCGATCATCACCCACCGCCTGGTACGCGGGGGTAAGAGGGGGGTTCACAATTTTAAATGGGATTAAGGGTCGAGTGGGGGCTCGTTTGAAACGTCTTTTCATAAC
>CAJQTV010000420.1:0-76897 GCA_907163055.1 Formica aquilonia x Formica polyctena
ACCGTAATACTCTGCCCTAAAAAAATCGATAAGACATAGATCTAAATTTTTTCGAAATTGTACATTAGTATTAATAATTATATTAATAATTAATTTTATCGTACATTATCACTTCAATCAAACTCATATTTTTGTTGATAAATAAAATTATAATTATTAATTTTTTGTTTTTTTTAATAAAAATGAATTTGACATTTACTTACACAGTTGAATCGTAAATTTGTATATTATCCAACACATCATTAGGAGTTAATAAGTTTTCTGCATTGTTTTGCAAATCTTCATATTCTTTATTTTTAAACACATCATTAGAGATTAATAAATTTTCTGCATTCTCTTGCAAATCTTTATTTTCTTTATTTTCCATGTTTCTTCGCGTAGTTTTCCACTTCTCACTTTTCAATATCGTACCGTTGAATACAACAAATTCAAAATAATAAACATTAGTAATTTCGTTAAATTTTTGTTTAAATTGCAAAATTCAAGAGACAAAAAGTTTGATCAATAATTGTTACTCTGAATGTAGTCAAATATATTCAATAAATATATTCGATTATTTATGAATGTAACGGAGATCAAAAAGAATCAGAACAAGAAATATATATATATACTAAATATATCAGAACAAGCAATATATATATATATATATATATATATATATATATATATATATATATATATATATAGAGGGTGTATGCATATATAAATATGGATATTATGTGTGTGTGTGTGTGTGTGTATGTATATATTCTACATAATATATCTGTACACGTATACACGTATACACATATGCACGTATATACGTATGTATGTAGATATGTACCTAATGTACCTAATGTACCTATGTACGCATGTACATACGTATGTATGTATATATGCATATATGTATGTACGTATGCATATGTATATGTGTGTGTGTATTTGCGTGTGTGAGCGTGCGTGTGTGTCTGTTATTTATTATGGTAAAAAGCGCGCGCGTAGCGCGCGCCTGTGTTGTTCTAGTAACATTAAATAATACTTCATATCTATGTAATCAAATATATATTTGAGTACTGTAAAATATAATATTAATAAACTTAATATTGCTTTATACCTCGATTATCTTAATTTTTTAACCCAATGAAAAAGTTGTATAATCATTTCCTTAAATCCATTTTTTAACTTTAGTATCAATGTATAGTTTTAAACAAAAACGAGATAAAATGAAAGCAAAATTGGTAAAAAATGTTCTCACAACATGGTATCATAAAAAGTAATTAATAAGAAATAATATATATTCCGCTTTTTCTATAAAGTTTTTCAATTACTTTTAACTTTATTATTAGTTTGAATAAGTTTTTTAAATAATATATTATATAATAAATCTCAAATAATTGCCTAAAGTATTTCTGTTTATTCAAGTTTTTTATCATTTTTATAAATTAAATGAGCATTTGATAAAATTCCTAAAGTTTTGAATTGAAAGAAACGTAAGCTTAGCGCACGTTATTAAAAAATATTTATTAAAAACGTGAACAAAAAGTTCCATCTTAGAAATGTGTATGAAGCGGGATACTCTATACACTTTTTGAGAAACGTTTGGGAAGCGTAGACGAAGAGTTTCTAAGTGTCAATCATTGAAATGTGTAGAAAGTGTATCGATATACTTCATACATTCTTTGCGGAGCGTTCAAGAAGCGTAGATAAAGAGCTTTTAAATATAAATTGTTGAAGTGTACGGAAAGCGTATTGAAGTGTTTCATATATGTTTTGTGAAACGTTTAGGAAACGTAGATGAAGAATTTCTAAGTGTCAATCATTGAAGTGTGAGGAAAGTGTATCGGGATGCTCCGTACACTCTTTTCAGAGCGTTTAGGAAGCGTAGATGAAAAGTTTCTAAATATAAATTATTGAAGCGTAAGCAAAGCGTATCGGAGTGCTTCGTACACATTTTGTGGAGCGTTTGGGAAACGTAAAGGAAAACATGAAATATTGGAGAGTGCGGGAAATGTAATAGAATGTTCCATACATGCTTTATGGAGCGTTCGAGAAGCGTGTATGGAGGTTCGAATTGCGAAGAGTCAATGGAAAGTCAATGAAGTTTCTAATAAGCGTTAATTCTATTCATTTACACTTCGTTGACGCTTCGAGAAGCTTTTAATTTTCACCAGGGAAGCACGTTTGACAGAACGATTGCCATGAATATAGCCGCAGGTTGCGGGTCGCGGGGCTAGTCGTTTTCGCGCCTTTGCGCTTTTTATTTACATGGCGTCGCGTCGCTACCACGTCGCTTGATATTAATACACATGTCGCAACGGGATAACTTTTGATTATACCTTTTTCTTAGATTTTAATCAACAGATACCCCACTGAAAATATATGAAGTTACAGACTAACCTACTGACAGCGAGACGATAGAGATGCTGTTGCCCATGATGCAGCACTGGGAAAATTGTTCAAAAGCAGTTTCCTTTACCACAGACGCAATCTCCTCGGTTGCACGATGAAGAAGCCTAATATGCGACTGCCGATTGTGAGTGGTACGGAAATGTCGTGACCTTCCTTGAACGTCGTTCGTCGATGACGATGGATCGACACGTTGACCGGAATCATCGCCGAGACGCTTTTTATATTATATCATGCGCGAGCGCAAACGCGAATCCGAACATACTTCCCCACTTTTTCGTGCTGATCGTAGTCATTAATCGGAGGAGGGTCAAGAGCTTATTACTCCACGCGAATATACCTGTGTATTATAATATTATCTATAATTATTAGCCAGGATCGTAAATAATAAATTACAAAATAATTTCTTTATTATTCGTGATTCGATTACGCGTTAAATTCCCAATTAGCAAATTGCTAGCAGTATCTCAGCAAATTCAATCATACATTTGCAGCAAATTCCGCTCTGCTGCGTTCTCATTAAGCTTAGCTTGTCGATATAATATAAAAGAGAAAATGGAGAAAAATCGAGTATTATTTGCTATTACGTCGTAACAGCGGATATGTAGCAAATATCGAGCGAACTTTGCCATATCAGATACCGATGGCAGATATGCGGCAGAAATCAAGCATGGCCTGCCGTTGCAACGTGACGGCAGAAACGCAGCAAAAGTCGAGCATAGCCTGCTGTCACAATGTGACGACGAAAACACAGTAAAGATAAAACACGCCTGCAAAGTACAATTACTAATATAGATGCAATAAAAACTGAATATTATCAAGTGACGCGGTAGCGTCGCGACGCCAAGTACATAAAACGCGCGAAAGCACAAAAACGACTAGTCCCGCGACCCGCAACCTGCGACTACATTCCCGGCAATCGCAAAGGCGCTACCAAGAAGCTTATCCGGACTTTTCTGTCAAATGTGCTTTCAATTAAAATATCTTAGGAAATAAAGTTTTTAATCAAAAATCTAACGGCACCTTTCTTATATGATGTTGACACAAGTTTTCGATTGCCACTAGTTTGAACAAGATTGGTGCAGTCAATCTTTAGATCTCGAAATCTATTTTACGAAAAGTGACATTTTTTCCGAGTTTCCGATTTCAGACTCACATACCCACACACTCAAAACGAGTTTGTCCATAATGGTGCACTTGCAATGCTCATATATAAGGCATGTTAGAATGTGTGCACTCATATTTGAATTTGTATCGTTTAATTTTATAAATGTAAATCTGATAAAATAATTCCAAAAATAGCATGTGCGATTAGCTATCATTTATCAATAGTAATTTTTGGTAATTATACTATTGTCTCTTCAAACAAAAAAATTGTGCAACAACTTATTAACTATAATTGTGAACAATCTTGTTAATTCAATAACAGCATTTATGGAATAAATACATGTTTTATATTTATTTATTTTTATTTATTAATTATCAATTTTATTCAATTTTATTAAATATAAAATAATTAACCAAATAAATCAATAAACACGGTACGTGCTAAAGGTACAGAGAATGAGTAATAATAAATAATTTGAATGTAGAGAAATGCAGTTGGTCTCGCAACGCTAAGAATGCATATATATTTTTTGCAGAACAAATATTACAAAAAGAATCTACAAAAAGCAGTGAAATTCCCCCAAAAAAACCTTTTTAAGAAAAGGTAAAAAAAAAACACGCCTAGTACATAAAAAGATATCGAAACTTGTATGGAATAAATATAAATTTAACAAAATGTTAAACACAGTTAACAAATTGTTAAACTGTTTTAAAAAATACATGAGATCAATGTAACTAGCCAAGTACTTATCATATGTTGTATGCTATAACATCAATTCATAATCAATGTTTAGTACAATTAAGATTCCTTTGATTTGCAAAGTATATCTTACAGGATGTATAATTTGAAAGAAAATTTCTCATAAACTCTAACCCGTATAAAACAAACTTGCACCAAAGCAAAGTATGAAAACTTGATGTGCCCGGGTCGCATTAAAACGTTACATTTTATAAATATATACACTATTTTGATGTAATATATGTGAATGATAATATATGTAGATAATATACAGGGTGTCCGACAAGTAAGTGACCAAACGAAAGGTGCAGGTAGATTGGGTCAAACTGAGTCGAAAAATCCTGTACCATTTTGCTAAATTCGCAATAGTTATTGCGTTATTAATTAAAATATCTCAGCTAATGAGCGCGTTCGAAAGCGGTAGGCCGGAATCGGTAGGTATGTACGGTGGCTGACTTATTTACGTCTCTTAGTAACGGAAGCATCTAAGCGAGAGGTGGAGTCACGCAGCATGCGGCAAGCGACGCGTGATATTTGACAGCGCGCCGAAAAAGTAATTGTCACGCAGCGAGCGGGGAGCGATGTCACCGCGCCGAAAAATAATTGTCTCGTCTTTTCGATGGCAAGAAAATGATGCGCTATCATTTCCACACCACCTTGCGGTAGATAGCTTGGTGCGCTTTTTTATAGTGATTTCCCTCGTAGGCCTAGTCCACTCTCAGTATTTAATGCGAAAATTGTTCGAAATGTCGTCCTCCTTCTTGTACGCAAAGTTCGGCTCTTCGAACAATGTCGTGCGTCGCACGGTGTGCCATATCCGGCGTAATGGTATTGAAAGCCGCGAGAATAGCTGCACGTACTTTGTTTTCTCTATCATTACGCCGGTGCTCGATTAGACTTTTTATGTATCCCCATATAAAAAAATCTAATACATTCAAGTCTGGCGACCGTGCCGGCCAGGTAATCGGGCCATCGCGACCTATCTACCTATCTGGATAACGCGCGTTTAAGAAGTCGCGTACCTCCCGACGAAAATGAGGCGGAGCTCCGTCATGCTGAAAAATCAGCTGTGCTCGCACGCGAAGGGGCACATCCGCGAGATCTGGCAACTCGTTTTCGAGAAAAAGTTTGTATATGTCGCCAGTTAAACGGGGCGGAAAAAAGTATGGACCGATCTGGAAATTATGAACGAAAATATTTCACTTTAACGATAAAAACTTAAGGGGATCCTGGACTACCGACCGAACGCAATTTTTTGAATTTACCAGTAAAAACATGATGGTCCAGGATCCCCTTAACGAAGAAAAAATTGCTTTCTTTCTATTAACACGTACCACTTGATTTCCGATTATTCCCTTCCATACGTTTATGGACCAACGATATTGAAACGCACCTTCACGGACGACGTGCGGGTTTTCGTCTGTCCAATATAAAAAATTGCGTGAGTTGAACACGCCGTTCGGTGTGAAGGTCGCTTCGTCAGTCCATAAAATATTGCCCGGGAAAGACAAATTTCGCTGACATTGCGCGAGGAACCCTGCACGTGTTTTTCTGACGGTTATTAGATTCTCAAATTATAAAAAATCGCTAATATAAAAAATCGATGATGATAATACCTTCGCAAAAGTATATCCGTGGTTGTAGATCCCTCGGTAAAAGCTGTTGCACACGTCGATAATGGTACGGATGCAATTTGTTCACACGTAAAGTGTGATGCACCTCGTACCGCGACAAACCAAGTTCGTGTGCCGTACGATGCACGTTAGTCCCGGGATTTTCATAAAACGCGTCGTGTACTCTCTCTTCGTCTTGTATACGGCGACGCACTGGTGCACCAGCTTTCTTATTATGCATGAGACATTCTTTTTCACGCAATTTTTGCACAACATTTAAAATTGTCCGTTTTGTCGGATGTGCACGCCCGGGAAATCGTTCCGCATATATTCGAGCCGCGATACGCGTATTTTCGCCCGGTAGCCCATAGGCTATTACCATATCGGTATATTCTTCCGGAGTAAATCGCATTGTCGCTCTCTATCACTACGCAAACACGAAATTTGTACGCGACTGCACAAGAGAACATCGTATGCACGTATCTAACAATAAGCAGAAATAATAGACTGCTAGCGATTGTAAACAAAAGACGAAGTCTCACAATCAGCTGGCTGATCATCGTAGTCGCGTAAAATTCTCGTGTTCGCGTGGTGTGTTTGACGGCGATAATAAGATTTATTCCGCAAGATTACACAAATGTGATAATTGCTTACCGGCTAACGGAGAAAAATGTGTGTGCCACGGCTCGGATTTATACGTAGCGATTTCGTGGATGTGAACAATATCTTGCAAAATAGTGACCTGTGTGTAACGTCCGAAGGACATTAAATTAACAATGTAGAGACGCTAGTGCACAAACGCGTCGTTGCATTCAAGAGAAGAACAGTTTTGTGAGTGTTCGACGAAAATCTTGGGATTAGTGTGTGTCATGCGGAAAATGCATTCAGTGTCTCGCGATACATGGTGCATCATACTTTTCGTACAAACAAAATATACTACTATTAGCGTGTGCAACAGCTTTTACCGAGGGATCTACAACAACGGATATACTTTTGCGAAGGTATTGTCATCATCGATTTTTTATATTCGCGATTTTTTATAATTTGAGAATCTAATAACCGTCGGAAAAACACGTGCAGGATTCCTCGCGCAATGTCGGCGGAATTTGTCTTTCCCGGACAATATTTTATGGACGAAGCGACCTTCACACCGAACGGCGTGTTCAACTCACGCAATTTTTTATATTGGGCAAACGAAAACCCGCACGTCATCCGTGAAGGTGCGTTTCAATATCGTTGGTCCATAAACGTATGGGAGGGAATAATCGGAAATCAAGTGGTACGTGTTAATAGAAAGAAAGCAATTTTTTCTTTGTTAAGTTTTCATCATTAAAATGAAATATTTTCGTTCATAATTTTCAGATCGGTCCATATTTTTTTCCGCCCCGTTTAACTGGTTACATATACAAACTTTTTCTCGAAAACGAGTTGCCAGGCCTTCTCGCGGATGTGCCCCTTTGCATGCGAGCACAGCTGATTTTTCAGCATGACGGAGCTCAGCCTCATTTTCGTCGGGAGGTACGCGACTTCTTAAACGCGCGTTATTCAGATAGGTGGATAGGTCGCGGTGGCCCGATTACCTGGCCGCCACGGTCACCAGACTTGAATGTATTAAATTTTTTTGTATGGGGATACATAAAAAGTCTAATCGAGCACCGGCGTAATGATAGAGAAAACAAAGTACGTGCAGCTATTCTCGCGGCTTTCAATACCATTACGCCGGATATGGCACACCGTGCGACGCACGACATTGTTCGAAGGGCCGAACTTTGCGTACAAGAAGGAGGACGACATTTCGAACAATTTTTGCATTAAATACTGAGAGTGGACTAGGCCTACGAGGGAAATCACTATAAAAAAGCGCACCAAGCTATCTACCGCAAGGTGGTGTGGAAATGATAGCGCATCATTTTCTTGCCATCGAAAAGACGAGACAATTATTTTTCGGCGCGGTGACATCGCTCCCCGCTCGCTGCGTGACAATTACTTTTTCGACGCGCTGTCAAATATCACGCGTCGCTTGCCGCCATAGACTTGGGGTGCGTTCTTAGAACATATATAAATGGAAGGAGAATGCCTTTGTTTCCCGATAGAAAAACATGTCGGAAGGAAGTAAGAAAGAAAATAATAGTTGCCTCTCTCTTGTGAGTAACTCTGCTCAAAAGTGCGCATGCACGGCCATGTGTGTGTACACAAAAGTATGTATACTACAGACACGATGCTTGTATGTGTAGTTACTCCCAAGAGAGAGGCAACTACGATTTCTTTCTCACTTCCTTCCGACACTTTTCAGCCTGCTATTCCCCTTCCATTTATATATGTTCTAAGGGTGCGTTCCGAGTTACGCATAAAACGCGTAGACTGCATAGAAAGTCGTTCCGATTTAACCAATGCGCGCAATAAAAGTGCTTTGGTAGCGCTGAGAATTCCCTAGATTGTATTAACCGTACTGAATTCTTAGTACTTGTCCCAGCGCATTGACTGCTTCTATTTTGACTTGAGGCAGTTGATGCGTCTAACGCGTTTATGCAATCTGAGCGTTTCTTGCGAAATTCGGAACGGATAACAAATTTTTCATTGCGATGGAACAGCAGTTGTACGAATTCCCGGTCCTCATAGAAGAAAGTAACGAAATAATAACTTTATTTCTAAGTCAAGAAGATATGGGGAAAGCAAGCCAAGGTAAAATTAATGTATTATTTTACCCTGATTTATTTAATGTAACGTTAGTTTAACTATTGTGTTATTTTTTATAGATTCAGCGTTTTTGATGAATCTTGTTGCAAAGGAACGAACTGTAAATAATACTATAAATAATGCTGTAAATAATAATGTAAATAACACTGTAAATAAAAACAATAATATTGAGCCAGAAGCTGAATTGGAAGATGCGAATGAAACTGCTGACAAAAAAACAATGCTGGTAAGATGCATTTTATTTTTGTGTAATCAATATCTATAATCAACTTTTTAATTTTGTATAAAAGTATGTTTATGCAAGTTTAAAAACAATATATATAAATATTAATATTTCTTAATCTTTAAATTTTGTGTTTACTTTTTAATTTAAGTTTTAGATAAGTTAACAACATTTGCATGGCCAGACAAAGCGGTATATTTATTAATTGAAATATATAGAGAAAAGGAGGAAGAGTTCACAAATGGTTTCAAGCGCAGTAACAAAATTTGGGCTGAAATTGCTGCTCAAATGAATGAAGCTAATCCAGCCTACGAATTAACAGCACAGCAATGTACATCAAAAATGTCTGGCTTGAAGCGGACATACAAAAATATTGTTGATCAAAATAAGAAGAGCGGCAATAGTAGACATTCGTGGGCATTTTTTTCGGTATGTTTTATCACACACATATATGTATATATACACACACACACACACACACATATTTTGTTTATTGTATACGATATTCACAGGTATGCAACAAGATATATTTGTATATTTAATATAGTATCCCTATTATGCAATAGGTTATGGATTCACTATTTGCCGACAAAGCGTCCATTTCGCCTCCTGCAATTGCCACGCAAGTGACGATCGGATCCAAATCAGGAAGGATCGTCGTTATCAGTATTTTCTTCCGTTGAATCGAAAAGTAAGTTTTTGTACTTGTGTATTAGTGGATAACAACAATTCTGAATAATATATAGTCAATACCCACTCGGCATGTAATATTTCTGATACATTGCTGCAATATTCCATTTGAAATATTACATCTTTCAGCAATATTGCAAAAATATTTCATGACCGCTTCTGCAACATTTCTGCAATGTTTCAATGTCCGTAATCATTTCAAATGCAACCTTGCTGAAAGATTGCAGCAATATTTCGGTGATATTATTGAAATATTTCTGAAACATATTTATGTAATATATTGCAGAAACACTTCGGAAATATTTCATCCCAGGAATTGCAGATACATTTCAGATATATTACTGCAATATAATAGACATTTTGAAATAAATATAAAATGGAAGTGTTCGATTTTTTTACATGCATTTTTATGATAATGTAAATCTCTGGTAAACGACTTCTATTAATATAATCAATATTAATGTATTAGATATATTTCTGAGATATATCTCAGAAGTTGTTTACCAGAGATTTACATTATCATAAAAATGCATGTAAAAAATCAAACGCTTCCATTTTATATTTATTTCAAAATGTCTATTATATTGCAGTAATATATCTGAAATGTATCTGCAATTCCTCGAATGAAATATTTCCGAAGTGTTTCTGCAATATATTATATATAAAAATTGAACACTTCTATTTTGTCATGGTTTCCTAAAATTTTTTTATTTTTTTTAAAATTACATTCCTTAATAAAAGAGGTTGCTTAAAATAATTATGTCTGCTCCTCGTCTTTAGACGTAGTTCCATCATCACTGTAATTTTTCGGAGTTTTATTTTGTGATGCTTCTTTTTTTGCCTTTTTAGTTCTGAAAAATATATATATTTTAATACATTATACAAATTTTAATAATACTTATACAATACAGCTTTTATATAAAATTAGTATTATTACTTTTCTCTGGATAAACGTAAATTTGCTTGAGCTAACCAAGGTGCAATACTTTTATGTTGCACATTATTCTCGTCAACATTACTACGATGAAGATGAGCAGCTTCTAAAAGTTGTAATTGATTATAAATTAAATTGTACACACTTATACTATATATAATTGACATCATTATCATAAAAACTTACTCATTATACATTTGAATAAATTAGTATTTGTAAATGCTATTTTCGGCTGCGTGTCATCTTTTTTTTTTAAGTTTTTGCCTTGAATGTTGAAAAATGTAGCCAACTGATTAGTCATGAATCTTTCTAAAATATTTTGAACCAATTCGTGCGTCTCTGAGCCACCAATACATTTCATGAATTTAGCCTACAGAATAAATAATGTTAAAAGGATACAGAAATAAGCAGTTTATTTAGTAATGATATATTTTGTTATAAATGTACAAAAAATATTAAATGAATAAATGTAATAAAATCATCCAAATATTATAGAAAGAAAGAAGAGTATTGCATAAGAAGAGTACTATCGCTACTCTAGATCACAGATTCTGCGCAAACTGCTGCAAGCCTCGTAAAGCCCGTATCAGACTACGCATTGAAGATTGAGATTGAAGATTGAAGATTGAAATTTGACCAATCAGGACAAAGAAATTTTAGTCCCTTTTGTTTTGATTAGTCAAATTCCAATCTTTAATCTTTAATCTTCAATTTTCAATGCGTAGTCTGATACGGGCATTCGACCAGTTATTTTTCATTTATATTGTAGTTATACATACATATACGTAAGTAAAATAATAAATGTAGAATAGTAAAATATGTGGAACATGAGAGTAGATAATCGATAGAAGTTTTATTCTTTATTAAAAATATTAGGCAACATATCTAGCTCTGTGATCTGGAGATGCACGATACTTGTTAAAAAGTAAAGTCTTGTTTCAATTACTAAACTTTTGCTACACCTTTAGTTTTTAAGATCATGCAAGGTTATGTATGCTAAATGTAAAATGAAAAAGTAAACTTATAACATAAAAAAATAATGCTTTTCACTGTACTTCTGTATCAATTTATATATGTAAAATTTTATATATGTAATTTATATATGTATTATATTTATGTATTATATATGTATTATATATGTATATATTATATGTATTTGTATATGTAATTTTATATATGTAAAATATATTTTTCATACATATGTACTGTGTATATACACTAAGTAGCTGCCAAAAAGAAAAAAATTGAATGCTACCGCGTCACTTGATATCTCAAACTATAAAATTAATTATGATTATAATGAAAAAGTACAGAATAAAAGTAAAGAATTCTACTTAATTGGTGTTTGCCAATTGTTAGAAGATACGCAGTAAAAATTAACTATATAAACATACATGCACAAACATTCATAACAGATATTCATTACTGATTTTTTTATTGAAATATTTATGATGTAGAAAATATCTAATAGCAATTGAGATCTAAAATTAATAATTATTTTAAAAACAGATCAACAAAAAAATTAATTTAAAATAATTTAAACTAAAATATAATTTTTAACAAAAATGTAAATAAAAGTTATTATAAGGAATCTACCCAGTAACCACAATTTTAGTAATGCCCGGTCTATAATGAGTCGTTAATCGTTAGAAGCAAGCAAATTGGCCAACCACAGTCGATTATTCCTAGAATATTGTTGGAATAATCGACTGGTTGGTCAATTTACTTACGACTAACGACTAAGGGTGCATCCCAATGGAAAAAGAATAGCGGAACGGAACAGTAACGGAAAAGAAACCAGATAGAAGGTAACCAATCAGAATGATTCCGTTACAATTCCGTTCCGCTTTTTAATCAGTGGGTTCCCCATGGCACGGAACCATTACGAAACGGAAAAATTTATAACCTCATCCATATGAAAAATTCGCGAAGTGTCTACCGAGATTCATTTTGCAACGTACGCTTTTGGCTACAACGAAGTAAATAAAAAGCAATATCGTCATCGGTACGTTATTATTATATGTAAAAATATTATTTTATATTAAACACGTGACGCACACTTATAAAATAGATTAGGTTAAATTATTTTTATTACAAATTTAAAAAATAGATACAATTGTATGCAACAGCAATGGAAATGGCAATGGAATGCAACAGCATTCCTTCTACATCAACAAGCAACAGCTTCAACGTAGATGATGTTCTTACTTCTATCACCAATAACAATAATTCTACGTCACTGTCTCCAGTCTCACCAAAATCAAGAAGTATGAATTTCAGTATTTATGTGCAACTTACATTAGCGAATGAATAATTAATTTACATACTTTTTTGTTGCAGAGAAGAAGAGGATTGATTTGGACGAATATGAAGAAGCTCATGAAGATGAGTATAACAGTATATTAGAGTCTTCAATTTCTACAAATGTTTTACTAGTAGAAAACGAATATTTCAAAAAAAGAATGATATATATATATATATATATATATATATATATATATATATAAATTAAATAAAATTCATATATTCATCATATTATAAATTCATTTTCAATTATTCATATATTATCATCATCTCATAATTATAATAAATATCATCTAAGACTTTGTCTGCGCGGTCGCATAGCTTCTAAAAACGACGTGTCAAACAAAGAACGGATTGTTTCACAAAATAGTCCTCTCTGCGAGATTTATCGTTTCTCACAATTTGTCACAGAAGTCCTGAATCACTCACCCCGTATAGAAAATTACCACAAATTTGCTATCACGCCATGCACAGCAAGGTTTGTTCTGATCTTGTTACAAATTTGCTATCATATCGTGCATGGCAAGGTTTGCCCTATTCTTGCCACAAATTTGTTGTCATGCCGTGCACGGCAAGGTTTGCCCTATTCTTGCCATAAATTTGATGTCATCCCGTGCACAGCAAGGTTTGTCCTGTTCTTGCCACAAATTTGCTGTCATGCCGTGCACGGCAAGATTTGCTCTATTATTTGCGCAAAATGTGCATCACACTATTGCGACAAGCTTTGCCAGCAAAAGCTAAGCTTTTTGCGGACACACCTTGTCACAATTTTGCTGTAAAGGCATGCTCGGGTTTGCTGCAAACTTTGTGCAAAGTTTGCATCATTTTGCTTGCTGGGTATAGCAACAAATGTTCATAATGCGGTTTCTATTGTTAAAGCTACAGTTTGTTTGCATAATTTTTTGATGACAAACGATCTTGCACTTCCTATAACAAATAGAACATATTCTGTAAATATTCGTCAAAGAGATATAAATAGATATTTTCAAAACTTACAAATTCCTTTGATTGAAGATGATACATTTCAACGTGGAAGTACTGTTCGAGATCTGTTTACGGAATATTTTTGTACTTTTGGAGCTACTAAACAACAATGGGAAAAAGCGAACAGAAATAATTTCTAAAAGTTTAATAAATAATAAAGAACTATTTTTTCTTCATAAAACAAATACAGAGTATGTTCTATATCTGACAGAAAGTGTAAAGTCGTTTGTTATCAAATAAATTTACTAAAAGCAAGGTTAATTTGTATATATAAAACAAATTGTAATGTATTACTGTTGCAATTAAGAAGTATGTTGTAATAAACAAGTATTATACCAGATAAATAAACACATCTTACAAAAGGATATAATTGTAAAAGAAATAAAAACTAATTAAGTAGCAATAACTATTAAGTAAACTTTATTATTAAACTCTGTATTATACAAAGTTTCATCTTATTATATAAACTATATAAGCGTTTCATTTTATTATATAGACTCTTTAATAAATAATATATCTATTTAACAGTATTGTATTAGTTAAACAAAAAAATGATGCTATACAAAAGAAATAAAAACTATTTAAACATTGCACCGTACTCACTATTGTAACAAATAGATATATCACAAAACAATAATGTAAACAAAATAAAAGTAAATACTGTTGAAAACGTAAAAAATGTAACATATTGCATCAGCCTTCTTAATATATTTCCTTCTCATACGTCCTCTAATTACGTCTGTATCTCTCATCTTCCTCTTCAACTTCATATAATCTTGATAAGAATTCTATTTCCAATTTTGATCGTGTCTTATAAGACAATCTATGTAAACCTTCTGCCAAACGTGACACGAATCCATCTACAGGATTTGGTTCTGCATTTTGTGTTAAAGAATTAATAAGAGCTTCTTCATATTCGTCCAAATCAATCCTCTTCCTCTCTGCAACAAAAAAGTATGTAAATTAATTATTCATTCGCTAATGTAAGTTGCACATAATAAATACTGAAATTCATACTTCTTGATTTCGGTGAGACTGGAGACAGTGATGTAGAATTATTGTTATTGCCCTGCCGAAAATGGTCGATTAAAACCGATTAAAACATAATCTGTTTTAATCGGTTCAATCCGCGCCCGGATTAAAAAGTAATCGATTTTAATTCCGAACGAACTATAATCGGTTTTAATATCGCTTTCGCGGATTATTTCCAATCTAAAATCATTACATTCTAATCCATATTGTTGTCAATCCAAATAAACACGAATAATCGAATGGATATTGTGGCTGCCGTAGATCGTCACATTAAGCACAATCCGCGATACAATAGTGCGACCCGCAACTTGGCGGCCCACGCGCTCGCGCGTCCGCGCGTAGTTCCGGGCGGCGCCGCTACGCGGCGAAGGTCGAGCGAGCCAACCTGGAAGTAGAAAGCGGTCAAGGGGGGATATAAGGCGGACTCTCTGCGGAGAATGTATATTTGTTTTTGACAACTGAGTTTCAATTGCAGAAACACCAATTCAATAATTGATTGTGACTCATGATAACAGCAAATCCGACTTCACACTACATAAAATCAATTTATTTTCCATCTGCGAAATGATAAAATTTTTTATTAAAAGGGATTATTTTTACCTATGGATTGACTATGATAAATTCCAATTCAATTGCATTAAAACAGGTTTAATTATAACTTTATGAAATCGTATAATTTCGCATTGAGGTGGAGATATATCATCCAACATTAACCTCGCCTGAAGCGTACTAAATTCGATTTGACTATTTTCAATCGGTTTTAATACCGCATTTTCGGTGCAGAAATCCCGATCGATTCGGATTACATTTTTTTAAATCCGTTTTAATCGACCATTTTCGGCAGGGTGGTGATAGAAGTAAGAACATCATCTACGTTGAAGTTGTTGCTTGTTGATGTAGAAGGAATGCTGTTGCAATTTGAACTGGAAGCTTCTTGCTCTTCACATATTGATTTTTGTAAGGACGTTACGGTTCTAAAATAAATGTTAGGACGTTACTACAATATAATTATCAGCTGAACTATCACTATTCTTGAACTTACTGTCGATATTCCAATGTATCATTTAAGAAAGTCATTACATTGTAATGACGAAAGGATGCTTTTACTTCATAGTTCTTTGGTATACCAGCTGCACCACTTTTTTGCACAATACTTTGTTTCTTTTTCAATGTATTTCTTGCTTTTCTGTAGCAATCTTTCAAATAGGTCCATCGTTTTTCTGCTTCAGTAGCAGTATATAAACCTACAACACACAATGTAATTAAGAAATATATATAATACTTGTTTTGTGTGTGTGTGTGTGTGTGTGTGTGTGTGTGTGTATGTGTGTATACAGAAAAGCTTGCAAATAAATAAACATATAAATAAATAAATATAAATACTACCTTTCAAACATACGCTGACTTCTTGCCATAAGCAGTCTTTTTGTTTCCTCCCTCGCTCTTTAACTGGTATGCGAAAATCATATAAGGCTGGTCTCTCTTTTACTGCACTTATTAAATCTTCATCTAGTTTTTCTGTATCTTGAGCAGTGTGTTCCTCAATATTTTCTTTGTAGGCAGTACTTTTTTCAATAGTGTTGTTTCCATCAATCTCATTTCCCACATGCAAATGTGTTCCTAAAGAATCTAAATAAATCATTTCGAATGTTTATAACAAATATTGTATATGATACTTATGTATTCTAAGTATTAATTAAATTGAATGACAATGATTAAAAAACAAATAAAAATAGTTTGTTGAATATATTGTCTCTCTTGTACACACAAATATACATACCATTTCTAAAGAGATTTCTATCTTTGTCCATTAATAATTCTTTACACTTTGCAAAGCAACCATGTGAAACTTGTCCATTTTCATTACGCCAAACAATCCAGCCGCAATATCCACATTTGAATTTATCCTAATCAATAAAATATACCACATACAATTGTATCTATTTTTTAAATTTGTAATAAGAATAATTTAACCTAATCTATTTTATAAGTGTGTGTCACATGTTTAATATAAAATAATATTTTTACATATAACAATAATGTACCGATGACGACATTGCTTTTTATTTGCTTCGTTGTGGCCAAAAGCGTACGTTGCAAAATGAATCTTGGTAGACACTTCGCGAATTTTTCATATGGATGAGGTTATAAATTTTTTCGTTCCGTAATGGTTCCGTGCCATGGGGAACCCATTGATTAAAAAGCGGAACGGAATTGTAACGGAATCATTCTGATTGGTTACCTTCTATCTGGTTTCTTTTCCGTTACTGTTCCGTTCCGCTATTCTTTCTCCATCGGGATGCACCCTAACGACTTAGGGCCAATTTCACCAAGTCCGGTTAGATGAACCGACGGTTAAAATTAGCAGGGTTCCAACTGAAATGATATGAATACTTGGTTTTCCTTCACCTCTATTTTCTGTTGGCCACCCTGCTAATTTTAACCGTCGGTTCATCTAACCGGACTTAGTAAAATTGGCCCTTATTGTAGACCGGGCTTAAGCAATCTCACTAAATCACACTCATAGACATAGTATATCTAGACCGAGCGTTTGCCTTTATTTAAGGAGTGGGGGTAAAGATGCACGTAGGAAAGGACATACTCTGTTTCGTGCCCCTTGCGTTCTCTCTCGCTCGCACATAGCATAGCGCTCTCTTTCGTCATGCTACGTGCGAGCGAGAGAGAACGCAAGGGGCACGAAACAGAGTATGTCCTTTTCTACGTGCACCTCGGCTCCCACTCCTCAACACTCGGTCTAGATATACTATGTCTATGATCACACTAGAGTTACTTTTTAAATAATTATATTGATAATAATTTCAATTATTTTCTGTGCAGCCTTGGCTTGATACAGACTTGATATAGATGCACCTATGTAGTTATTATACCTAAAAATGTAATATTGGCCTAGTTTACACCGATATACTTTAATATGTACTAAATACTATACTGGCCAATCATAGACATTCCATTCTTTAAAGGACTGGCTATGATTGGCCAGTGTAGTACTTAGTACGTGTTAAAGAATATCAGTGTGAACTAGGCCATTATTGTATCTGCTCCAAAGTAAGTTGCATTGCAGCATATTATTTCAGTAATATATTAAAACCAACAGCAACCCAGTCAGCCACGTCTGTTCTAACAGATATTGCCAAGTGCTTGCTACAAATTATTGTCAGCAAAAAGGCTACAAATTTGGTGCAAGAGTTGTTATTACCGATTAAGCTGGCAGATTGCCGGCAAGAACCAAGCTAAGATTGCTAACATAACTAGACAGCAAATTGGCGGCAGAAACCGAGCAAAGCTTGCTGACATGACTGACATCAGATTGTCAGCAAAAACTGAGCAAGATCTGGAGTGCGCAATCTGATGGCAAATTGGCAGCAAAAACCGAACAGAATCTGCAGCCTATTACAAAGTATTATAAAATAGTTCAGTCGCTTATCGCTATGCGGCGCGTTATTCATTATTTATACCTGTATTCAAATTCTTGTCATGAGTGTATATAAAGCCTGCAAAACGCTAATAATATTATAATATATATATTTCTATCAGTTCAATTTTTGACACAATTCTTATACAAGAAATTCAGATATTGAACTGATTTTTGGCAAATCGGACAGATAATTGTTCGATTTTCACTTATTCAAACAATTTCTGTCCAAAAAGATCTTTAATTTTGTAAATTAAATTATTTAAATTTACTTATACGTTTTAAAACATTAATATATGATTTTATATAACAATACTGTAATTTGTATATTGTGTTTCTTATTTTTGCCATCAAAAGAACGTCAGAAAATGGTCTCCCGTAGATGTGATATATTTTGGGTCTTATGAGACCTAACTTAGGATGTCTAATTATCTAATGGTCATTTTATGACCAAAACTTATCATCATTTTATTACTTAGGGTTGAGACTTTAAATCCATTTAAATATACCATTTTATATGAATGGCCAAAAGCTGCAGAATTTGTTCGATTTTTGCTAACAATCTGCTGTCAGATTGTCCTGCGCAGATCTTGCTCGATTTTTGCCACCAATTTGACGTCAAATCATGTCAAGCTTTGCTCGGTTTTTGCCGTCAATTTGCTGTCAGGTTATGTCAGCAAGCTTTGTCACCAAAACACAAGCTTAATGCGGACACAGATGGCACTGGATTTGTTACCAAGTTTTGAGCAAATTTAATGCCAATTTGGCAATAATTTGTTATCAAATTGCTTACTGGGAATGTAAGCTGTAAAATTGTTATTACTTAATGCAAAACAGGGTAAATTTTCTTGTTTTTCAATGTGAAAAATAAAATTTGTGTAAAAGACTTTATTGATCTCTTCGAACAACATACAATTTCTACTTTAGCCTGGCTAAATTAGAAATCGTACGTTGTTCGAAGAAATCAATAAAATCTTTTACACAAATTACATCTTCATCGAACAATCGAACCTCATTGCAAAAGTGAAAAATATAATTAAATATATTATGCATGAACTTTTCTTATACCGTTTTCGAATGTAGCAGGTTTAATCACTCTCAGAGCGATTAATGACATCATTGCATAGTCTCTGCCAATAAAAGGCTTGAATTCATAATAAAATATAGTGATTAATTGAACCGAGTTGGGTTAACCCGTTCATTCGAAAACGCTATTAAACTTAATAACAGGATAGAAATTTTTATAATTTTTTAAGGAATTAGAGTAATAATATTAATAATAAAGGAAAAAATTAGAATACAATTGTGTACTTACCACTTGTCGAACATATTTCTGATCATTTAATTTATTGTCAAACTCATTAAATTTGTCAACCGTTTGCAATGGGATAAAATCTTCAATTTCGTCAGTTATCGAATTTTCATTTATTAGTTTATCTCTTCCTGTATTTAAGATATTTTCAACTATCTGTATTCTTTTATTCAAGTCTTCAATTGAACTTGTGAGTTTGTTTATTTTGCCAATTATATCCTTGCTAAATTCTGAAATAAAAAAAAATTACATCAAATAATTACAAAATCAACTAATCAAAAAAATTTTTAGAACTGATGCAATAACACACTGTACATGATATTTACCTACAAGACTTGAAAGTATTTGTTCAATCTTAGAAATACTAGTTAAATCTACAACTGGTTTCAATAGACTCTTTTCATGTACTGTTGAACTGCTTTGATTATCATTGTTATCGTAGTTTGCAAGTAACGTTAATGAAGAACTTCTACTAAATTGACTATCATCAGCTACTGTTTCCTTTTCGACATTTATCCGAGTTTTTGTAGCATCTGTAAAAGCAATATATGATGAATGCAATACAAAAAAAGAAACTTAAGGCATTTTAATATATTTAAATGTTGAAATTTGTAATCCTTAATATTAGTAAGAAATTGTAACGTAAAAAAATTTTTAATTTATCACAAATATTTTGTTTTATCCAATTAAAGCAACCAATACTAAAGCGAAAAACTTTAGTGTTTATTTTAAAATTATTAAATGCGTTATGATAAAATTTTTATGAAATTATCTCACCTGGAGATTTATTTGTAGTTTTAGTACATTTCAAAAGAGACTGAAAGTTTGCTGGTTTTAATGGCAATTTATCATGAGAGGCTTTTTTGACTTTTTTCCTAGTTTTAGCACCGTTGTCATTTTCGTCATTTGAAGTGGAGGCATCATCTGTAGATTGATATTTTTTCTTGTGACGCTTTGATCTTGATTTTATCAACTTAGTTTCATCTAATTCAGATAATTCTTGATCAGATGCTACTTGAATAATTTGTAGAATGTCTTTCGCGCTTGAGTAATCATCTGTAAATAAATATATACACATAAATTTAATAACGCATCTATTAACCAAACAATTCTTACACTCAAATTTTCATGAATACATATACAGGGTGAGTTTTTTAACTTGAAACTGTAAAATATCTCGGAAAGTAAGCTTTATCGAAAAAAATATTTCAAACAAAAGTTGTAGGGTTCGGAGGGGGCCACATGATAAAAATATGGATTTGACCTTGAGTGACCTTTTCAAGGTGAGGTCAATGTGATCGACGTTTTCTTAAATGGAACCCCCCCTTTTTTATTGCATATTCTTGTAGCTTATCTCGAGAGCTTTTCAAAACACTATTATAAAGTATTTTTTCATTAAGTACTTTTTGAGTTATTTTATATCTTAATCTGACATATTTTGATATAAAAGATAAAATATCTCGTAAAATATTTAGTTTTCAATAATCTTACCGTAATACTTTTATGTACAGAATAATGAGACAAATAAATTAGTATAAAAAAAAATAATTGTCTTTAAGAAAAAGTATGTAATTATTTACAATGTATTTTTTAAAACAATTATTTGTTTTTTTTTTATACCAATTGATTTGTCTTATTATTCTGTACATAAAAGTATTACGGTAAGATTATCCAAAACTAAATATTTTACGAGATATTTTATCTTTTATATCAAAATATGTCAGATTAAGATATAAAATAACTCAAAAAGTACTTAATGAAAAAATACTTTATTATAGTGTTGTTGTGCCTCTAGCCGCTAAGGAAGAGGTCTTTAGGGATTTATACGCCCAAAGGATTAGGATCCACGCTCGAAATAAGACACTCCCGAACGTTAGGTATAAATTGATATATTTCACAGATTCTTTCGTACACTTTCACTTAATCGCGATTATAATAGTCGGGCGCGATACGTACGGTACTTCGATACTATTGATATATGCGAGCGAGTAGCGAGCGATGTTAATGAGCTATATTACTGAGCTATGTTACTGAGCTAGCGTCGGTGCATCTCGCGCTCAATATATATTAATTAATTAGGTCGTTGATTAGGGAGGAGTGTGGTGTCCCTGACCGGAGCATGTCTCGTGCTCCGCTCGTCAGCTGTCTCGTCAACTGCTTACTCAGCTTCCGAGAACTTTACCGTGACTTCCTTCTCTTTAGTCACGTATCTTACTTTTATTTTATTAATAATCTTTTATTCTTTCTTAATTACTTTTCCTTGGGCTCTTTCCCTGATTCTAATGCTTTGCTTTAATCAGCTCTTTCTCAATCTTTTCTGTTCTACTTTACTTGTTTTATCTTTTAATATTAAGAAATCGGTCGGGTTACGACAGTGTTTTGAAAAGCTCTCGAGATAAGCTACAAGAATATGCAATAAAAAAAGGGGGGTTCCATTTAAGAAAACGTCGATCACATTGATCTCACCTTGAAAAGGTCACTCAAGATCAAATCCATATTTTTATCATGTGGCCCCCTTGAAACCATGCAACTTTTGTCTGAAACATTTTTTTCGATAAAGCATACTTTCCGAGATATTTTACAGTTTCAAGTTAAAAAAACTCACCCTGTATATATATATATATATATATATATATATATATATATATATATATATATATATATATACCATAAACCGGGATCTCTTGGACCATCAGTGTCTCGCATCACTATATTTTAATAATCTAATTGAATATTTAAACAAAAATTTCATGCTTGTTTTTTTAGTTTATTGTGTATTCTTACTAGTAACAATTTACTTTTGTTAAATCACTGTGAGCTAAACAGAGAAATAAAAGTGGCTCTCGAAGACATTTCAGTGGCCCAAGAGACCCCGATTTTTACGGTATGAACAATCAAATTAGAATTGTTACTTACTCTTTGACGTTAAAATTTTATCAAGGCTTATTTCATCCCAGTCACTTTCTGGCTCGTACATGTTACAAATTGCTGTATTAACCTCATTTATATTTCCGTAGGGAGGCCATTGGAATGTTGCGTTATTTTCCGAAAACCAAGTTATTGGTACAATGCGAAAATCACCTGTAGATATCTTACAAATGTTGTAGTTCAACATTGTACACCGTAAAATGTATAAATAATACACTTTGCTAATAACTAAAACAGCTTTCTTGCGTGATTGCATCAGCCTTTGTTCTCAATTTTCCCAGAACTGCATTGAAGGAGTAATGTCGTGCCTACCGTGCCTATACTCTATGCGCGCGTTCCACTTAAAGACCGCAAGCATCATCTGTCTTTGTTTAACTGTCGGTGAACAAGGATGAAATGATACCGTGAGTGTTGCGGTCGTTAAGTGGAACGCGCCCTATGCCTACCTTTTATTCACGCTGACGGCTTGGTCTCGTATTAGTAAGTGTGCGTCCAGATGTGTCCGATGTCTAATGTCCGTTCCTGTTTGCATATTCCATTCTTATTTTAATGAGTTGGAAACCTATCTCATGTACATATTATGTAACTTATGAATTTATTTATTACTAAAGCGTTAAAAGTATCGCAAGAATTAATTAAACATACTTATTTGCAGTATGAAACGCGAGCTGCTTTTTATAGTAATTGCGAAAAGTACTGCGCAATAATAATATAAATAATAATAAATAAGAACAAATAATAATAATAATATAAATAATAACAATAAAGACTGTGTATAGCTAGTAAATGTTTGTTTTTATGATGGTCCAAATTTATGTTTAGAATATTAATATTTACAGCTGAATGTAGAATGGCTGAGAGACAGAAAAGAATTCGTTTCTATTCAGATAAACATAACCGTCGTCTCATCCAACAACAAACTGAAGCTGATATACACAGAATTTTTGATGTATTAGAAAATCTGCCATCATCATCTATCCCTGCCCAAACAATTAATCCATGTGGAAATGAGAGATTAATTCATGCTAGTGATGAAGTATTGGAACGTAGTGATTATGGCAATGTTGATCATGACATATTGCAAGTGCAGGGTGAATATATATAAGTATATATAGTATATATAATATATAAGTATAATTAATACAATAATATATATGCTTGCATTACATTGAAATGTATAAGCATATTAGTAATTTAGTAAAATTTGAATAATCGATACTTAAATTTAACATAAAGAATCATAATAACAATGGCATAATATGCAGTAATGAATAAAATAATATTTAAAAACATTCACATTTTTATATTATTTAATATTACACTATTTCTATATACAATTAGAAATGAACAGTGTTAAATTTTTTTTTATAAAAAATTAAAAGTAAAGGCATAATAATAATTTATATATATATATATATATATAATTCTTTTTTTCATATTATGAGCTTAAAATTTTAGCTTATATGCAAATTTAATCAGTGTTAAACAAAGATGTGTATTTTACAGATGATATATATGAGGTATTACATAATGAGAACAATGCCTCCAACTGCAACAGCAGTATTCATAGTTATGAATATCCAGATTTCAATTCAAGTGACGATGACGAAACAGATGCACCAGATATTGAGTCGACTGATGATGAAGCGGAGTTATCGAATGATGATGAGATGATGATTGATAATGACTTCATACAAGATATTGCTACATGGATGAGACAATTCAAAATGTCACGAGAATCTAGGGTTGATTTATTAAGAATTTTAAATTTACATACTAATGTAAAATTTCCAAAGGATCCACGAAAACTTCTCCATACTCTTACATCTACAGATGTTAAAGAAATGTGTCAAGGACAATACTGGTATAGTGGTTTAAGAAACGCAGTCAAAAATATTTTGAATAAAAGACAATATTTACAATTATATTTAGATAATAAAACAGTTAATCTTTTCATAAACGTTGATGGTGCACCTCTTGGTAAATCAACGCAAAAGTGTCTGTGGCCTATATTATGTTCAGATGACATTATTAAAGAAGTTGATGTTGTCGGTATCTACTATGGAGAAGGAAAACCGAGTGATCCAAATAAATTTTTAGAACCATTCATAAATGAAGCGATTTCATTAATCAATGAGGGTATTGATTTTAATAATTATAAATATAAAATACGAATCAAAGGATTGATATGTGATTCACCAGCTAAGGCATATATTTTAATGGTTAAAAGCCACAGTGGCTATGATAGCTGCACAAAATGCTATATTCATGGAGATTACATTGAAAACACAATATGTTTTCCAGGATTTTGCGATGTACTTAGAACTGATGAAATGTTTAAAAATTTTAATTATAATTTAGATTATCAAAATGAAGAAACCAAGCTTATAAATATACCATACTTAGGATTGGTATCTAACGTTCCGTTAGATTATATGCATCTTGTGTGTTTAGGAGTGATGCGTAAATTAATTCAGCATTGGTTAAGCGGGCCAATCAATAAAAATGTACGACTTCCATCCAACATTGTGCATGAAATTTCTAATGCGTTAACAGATTTAGTAAAATTTATACCATTGGATTTCAACAGAAAACCAAGAGCTTTGAAATACTTAAAATATTGAAAAGCCACGGAACTTCGTTCATTTTTATTATATTTGGGACCAATAGTTTTGCGTAAACATTTAAGGAAAGATTTATACAATCATTTCCTAGAACTACATGTCGCTATTATTATCTTATCTTCACCAGTTCTTTCTCTTAATGATGTAAATGTATCTTATGCGGAACAACTATTAAATCATTTTGTTTCGAGTTTTAAAATATTGTATGGTAAAAGATATATCAGTCACAATGTGCATAATTTGCAACATATTGCAGCAGATGTTAGGAAATACGGGGCCTTAGACGAATTCAGCGCATTTCGGTTCGAAAATTTTATAGAAACATTGATAAAACTTATAAAAAAGGCGAAAAGCCACTCCAACAAACTTCCAGAAGATTGAAAGAGTATGAATTAACGTCGCAAACTAAAAAAAAAATTCCTGGAAATTTAATCAGATTGGAACAATGCCATTATAACGGTATTATGCCTCGTAATATATTCTTTTTAAAACAATATAAAAGAATGTACAAAGATGATTTTTACATTTGTATCACAGATAATAAGAGTAATTGCTGCTTATTAGATGACGGTACTATTGTTGAAGCACTAAATTTTGTTGTATATAATAATATACAATATCTTATTGGTAAAGAATTAGTTAAATTAAAAAGTTTATATGAATATCCTATGAGTTCATATGATTTTTCGATCTATATGTGTAAAGTAAATAAAGTTATTTTATCGTGGCTATGTTCATCTATAAGGGCCAAATTACTAAAATTACCTTACAATAATAAAAAAGCAGATTCCATTGTCGTTTTTCCTATTCTCCATACCACAATTAATACTATGTAAGATTTACCTTTTGTAAATAAAACTTTTATAATTTTACACCTTATTAAATATTAAATAAAATAATATTATATATGTACATTAAAATATGTATTTTTACTGTTTTATTGCTTATTTCATCTACACTTTAATTTTATCATTATTTACTAAAATTAAGTATAGCGAACAATGTTTTTATATCAATTTTGCATGGTTTTTCATGTTATGTAATCCTGATATGTATCCTATATATAACTGGAGATAATTAATATATGTATACAGGGTGAGTCATTTTAATCAACGCACGCAAATATCTCGTAAAGTAAGCAAGATGGAAAAAAATGTTTTATACAAAAGTTGTAGGGTTCAGAGAGGGACACATGATGAAAATATGGACTTGACCTTGAGTGATCTTTTCAAGGCCAACTCAATGTGATCGATATTTTCTTAAATGGAACCCCCCATTTTTTATTGCATATTCTTGTAGCTTATCCCGAGAGATTTTCAAAACACTATAATAAAGTATTTTTTCATTAAGTACTTTTTGAGTTATTTTATATTTTAATCTGACATATTTTGATATAAAAAATAAAATATCTCGTAAAATATTTAGTTTTCGATAATTTTACTGTAATACTTTTATGTACATAATAATGAGAAAAATCAATTAGTGTAGAGAAAAAAAAAACAAATAATTGTTTAAAAAAATACATAATAAATATTTACATACTTTTTCTTAAAAACAATTATTTTTTTTTTACTAATTGATTTGTCTCATTATTCTGTACATAAAAGTATTACGGTAAGATTATCAAAAACTGAATATTTTAAGAGATATTTTATTTTTTATATCAAAATATGTCAGAATAAAATATAAAATAACTCAAAAAGTACTTAATGAAAAAATACTTTATTATAGTGTTTTGAAAAGCTTTTGAGATAAGCTACAAGAATATGCAATAAAAAATGGGGGGTTCCATTTAAGAAAATATCGATCACATTGACTTGGCCTTGAAAAGGTCACTCAAGGTCAAGTCCATATTTTCATCATGTGTCCCTCTCTGAACCCTACAACTTTTGTATAAAACATTTTTTTCCATCTTGCTTACTTTACGAGATATTTGCGTGCGTTGATTAAAATGACTCACCCTGTATGTATAATTTAGACTATAATTACTTTTTAATAAAATTTTGACAATTCTTCATTAATGCAGCATTTTATAATTATATCATATTCTAGAAATTTCAAATGCAATTATAATATCTAATTTTTTATAAGTTTCTAAAATCTGTCAGCAAATTTTCAGAAATATTACAAATGCAATGTTGCATCTGAAACATTCAGAAATATAAGGCGTGCAATGTAAATGTAATATTACTTTCATCATGTATCAGAAATGTTTCTAAATCATTGCATCTGCAATATTTCTTCTGCAATATTACAGAAACATACAAATATTAAAGCAAACTTTTTTATCTTTTTAAAAGATTTCAGAAATATTGCAAATACAATATTTTAAAAAACATGATGCAAGTACATTTCTGAAATATTTCGGATGCAAAGTTACAACTGAAATGTTAATGGAATATTTCTGTACCATTTCTGAACATTACAGTATTTCAGCAATATTACATGCCGAGTGGGTAGTCAGTATACATTTATAATAGAAGTGCAAAATATGCAAGCAAGATGAAGAAAATTAATATTAATTTAATTTGGTTCTTATTTGTCATAGTGTAACGTTTTTATATTATCTATTACAGATCCGCCGAAAAAGAGAAAACGGATCGAAAACATTATGGAAGAATTTTTGGATAATATTGAGGCAGAAAAAGAAGAAAAAAAAGAAGAAATGAAAAAACGAGAAGCAAACAGAGAAAAGATCCGTGAAGAAAGTAGCAAATGGACGTACAGAAGTCATTAATTTCTGTATTGCAACAATTTCTTCACAAAATGTAATTTGTATTCTTCTAAGTTTATAAGAAATAAGTTCAATTAAGTTCATTAAGCGTTCTTTGTCGAAACGTTGAAAGTTGTTTATTTTATTTTAATATATTTTATTTTAAGTTATTTTATATTAATTTATTTATTTTACTTACGAATTTTAAGTTTGGATGTTAATCCTCAAAGTTGAATGTTATTATTTTGTTTTGTTCACAATTTATAATACACAAATGTAAGACTGAATAGGAATTAAGACTGAATAGGAATAAAACCAAAAACTAAATATAACCAATGCCTGTTTATTAACCAAAAATGTTTATTCATAAAAAAAACAATATAAAATACTTTGTATAAGTTTGTTAATTAATCTTATTTATAATTTTTATTATTAATAACCAAATATCAATTATTGATCAATTGACGAGCTTCATTTCTAATGTATTCATTATTCTCGTTCTTTTAGCATTTCCCATTTCAGTGTTATTGCCGCAAACACGTGCTTGTAATTCATCATAATGTTGTAACAACGAAGAGATTGCAATTACTGGAATTACTGGTTTGTTGACGTTTTGCATGGCGTCCATTTTCAAATTGTATTAACGCGCAGAGAGCGTAAGCAACCGTTCCGAATAACTAAAGCGCTTCATGCGCATTGACAAAACGGAACGATGTTGAAGCGCTGCGTAATAATAATGCAGTCTATGCGTTTCATGCACAACTCGGAACGCACCCTTTAGAGATAGACTGCGCGTCCCTGTCGAAAGACTGTCTTAAACATTAGAAAGAGAGAGAGCGATAGCGGTCGGATCTCTTTCTCTTGCTAATCGGCTATGTGGTGGAGAGAATTGTAGGAGAGCGAGACTGCGCGTATATACGCATTTTCTCGCCTCTCCGTTCATTCTCCGCCAGCCGCGATATTCCCTCTCCTTCAACTGTGCGAGAGAGAAAGAGATCCGACCACTATATCATTGGGTGCGTTCCGTTTCACGCATGAACCGCATGAAACGCAGCATATCGCATGAGCGCATTGACTCGTTCCCTTTTTCCCATCACTCTTACTGCGCATAGAGAAACGGAACAGACCCATGCGCGCTTGGGCTGTTTGTAAACAGACATGGCAGATGAAATGTATGATATTTCTGCAAGCATTCTACAAGCATCGTATATAATATTTAGAGAGAATTTTCTACTTTGAAATATTATCAGACCTCACATATTCCTAAAAGACGTCTAAAAAACGATTTAAAGATGTCTTATCGTTCTTTAAATATTTTCAAGATGTCTTTTGGCCTTTTCGTGCTGTCTGGGTATAAATGTCTTTTTAATACAATTTTTAATATTTATGGAAAGCAATGGAATTTTAAACGAAATCTCGAAATGCGTCGGTCTCGTAGATAGAAAGTGATACATGATCATTTATCGATGAACGCATTAACCGAATTCTTTGCAGGCTTTGTAGGGGCCGCGCCGTTGTGTCCGCCTACGTGTATATATATTTAGATTTGGAGTTTTATTCAGTATCGGACACGTCGAACATCCACAATTTATCATCAACATAAATTTGTAGCTTCTTCAAAGTCATTTTTTATGAATTTCGGAATCCTATAATTTATACCACTTTGCAGATAGTCTCCTTCCCGCCTAAATAACTCTCGCGCATGGACAATGCATGGACTACACCACCTCGGGAGCTGAGGCAGCTCATGCGCTCTCATGCGCTGCACAACATAGCGCGGCGTTGTGGTGGGAGACCGTTCCCATGCGCGCATGAACTGCGCATGGATTGAAACGGAACGATCTCGTGCGCTCCTATGCGCATCATGCGAGAAACGGAACGCACCCTCTCTGTCTTTCAATGTTTAAGACAGCCAGACCGTAAGAGCGCGCAGTCTATCTCTATAAGTCTATGCTTGCCGCGTGCTGTGTGACTCCACCTCTCGCTTAGATGCTTCCGTTACTAAGGGAGCGTTCGGGGAAACGCTATTAGCGCTAACAGCGTCGTTTTATCTTTGTTACTTATTGAAAGTTGAACAAGGACAGAACACGCTCATAGCGCTAAAAGTGTGCTCCCCGAACGCAGCCTAAGAGACGTAAACAAGTCAGTCATCATATATACCTACCGATTCCGGCCTACCGCTTTCCAACGCGCTCATTAGCTAAGATATTTTAATTAATAACGCAATAACTATTGCGAATTTAGCAATGGTACAGGACTTTTCGACTCAGTTTGACCCAATCTACCTGCACCTTTCGTTTGGTCACTTACTTGTCGGACACCCTGTATATAATTAAAATTTTAGTAGACTCATAAATCATTATATATTTTTTTGGCACATGCTTTTTGTATGAAACTTAATAAAATTTTATATAAAATGTAAATATTTAATATAATAATACGTTTATTATATGAATGATACAAGTAATTTTCACATAATATGAAATATTGTACAACACATGTACACGGTTTACGCTTGTGTGCGCTATCCCCTCCACACGCTGTGGCTGTGGCAGCGTCTCGAAACTGGCATCACTGGCGCCGAGTATAAAAGACGGCCGTTTTTCCATAACGACACATTTTGCTTTCCGCTTTGTCTACCGATAGAGCTGGTACAGCGTTTAGCACTCCGCATCTTAGTAACCGACTTACGAGAGCAACCAGGGGGTAGAGCGTACTCTGCCTCCGCTGAGCGTTCTTGGCTAATTCGAATCTCCGATCTACCGTGCACACCGGCCGTACTCCCAGGGTGGAAAGTTTTCCGCCTCCGACAAGCTTTCTCGTCCGCCGCCGTGCTCTTTTCCGCCGTACGATCCCGCCGCAATCCGCACAACGCATACTACCGCGCGATCATTACTGCTCCGATACGTATATACCGCACCGATACCGATACCTCGCACCAACACGCATATATCGCATCATCTACACACGACACGTACTTTGTACATACATCAAGCGACGCGGTAGCGTCGCGACGCCAAGTATATAAAAAAAAAAACGTTTCGGCTTGTCAACGGTTTGCCTATGTTGCCTATGTACAGGGGCCGCGACGCTACCAAGTAGCTTATCCGGAGTTTTACGTCTAATAAACTTTCGATTAAAATTCCTCAGGAACCAAGCCGTTAATCAAAAATCTAACGGCACTTTTCTTATACAATGTGGGTGCAAGCTTTCGATTGCGACCAGTTTGAATAAGATTGGTGCAGTCAATCCTGAGGAATGATAATCGTATACCAGAAATGTGACATTTTTCGTTCTCCATCATTATCATAATAATCATCATAAGTTTCAGACTCTCACGTACGTATGCTCGCACGTACACACGCAAAGCGAGTTTGTCCCTCAAGGCGCGTTTGCAGCGCTCATGTACGATTATTCGCTTGAGTGTGCAAATACGCCTTGAGAGACAATGTGTATGTGCGTGTGCGTGCATATGTAACGTATATAATACCAGAGAGAAGCCTGAGAGTGGCCATCTCAGCGTTTTTCGTACGATAGCCTTCGGTCCCGTACAGCAGCGCCTCTACGTCAATTTTACAGACGCTTGGAACTACATGGCCACGTCCACTTTCGGTGGCATGATAAAACAACCAATTGGTTCATGTCCATGCTACGTCCACTTTTCGATACTGTTGGTCTCGGTTCATGTCCGTGCTACATCCAATTTTCGATATTGTCGATGCTGGTTGTACACTGATCGTTTGACAAAGAGAGATGATTGCGCTGTCTTTGTCTTTCTTTCATCGCGTATGTGTGTAGCGTCCGTGAAGGCACACACCGATACGTTGAGCATACGGATACGATTGTGGGAGATAATGTCAGACAAGGAGTGATAGTCGCGTGCTATTCTTGTTCCTCTAGCGTATCGCTTTATGGCCGAAATACGGCCTGAAAATGCTTTCTGGCCTCTCGTGACAGCAGTAATGCAACAAGGCTAATAAGTGCCCACTTTATGAGAATTTTATACTTGCGTATATACATATGTAGATATATATGTTTAAATTATAGTTAAAAGGGATTCACATAATCTTATATGTAAATATACTACAAGTACCGATAGCATTAATGTCCATTTCAACGTACGGTAGATCATTGGAAAATGCTCAGTTTGTCACGATGCAAATCAGGATTCAAACCCGAGTTTTTTTTTTACTATTTTTTAAAGTTTATGGTACATACATATATTTATTTATTAAACATTATATTTTAAGAAATATATTTAAAATGTTTATGTCTTTTTCAAACTATAATTACATATTACAAATTGCAAATATATGTAAAAAAATTTTATTACAAATAAAAATAGTTTATTTGCATTTTATATACAGGGTGTCTCACAACCTCCGTACAATACTTTAATAGTGTATTCTAGAACTAAAATAGAGTTAAAAATTCTAATACAAAAATTTTGAGGCTGCAATAGTTCTTGAGTTATAAGCAATCAAAGTTTGCCAATGATATCGCGTAGAGCTCGCGCGCTCAGATCCGTAACTACACATACACGCATACTGATCTGTCATCTGTTATTGATTTTACAAATCAGGTAATATTGATTTTTACTGCACAGCTGATTTTATTGTTTCTTATGTGTATGAATACTATGTACGGCGGTCAGCTGATATTAACAAACTATAAATGTTGTACGTAAAATATTTAATTTTTTCTTAAATAACAATTTAAATAGTTGATTAATTATTATATTTAAATAAAAATTTAAACTTAATATTTTCACACATTTAAGAAACGAAGTTTATTTTTGTTTTGATCGCGCGGAGAAGTTTTGTGGAAATCAATTTGTTTATTTTATCTGTCAGCAATAATAGATGATAGATCAGTACGTATGTAAATATAGTTACGAGCCTGAGGACGCGAATTCTACGCAATATTATTGGCAAACTTTGATCACTTATAACTCAAAAACTATTGTAGCCTCGATATTTCTGTTTTAAGATTTTTTACTCCATTTTGCCTCCAGAATACGCTATTAAAATATTGTACGGAGGTTGTGAGACATTCTGTATATACAATAATCTATAAAATATATATTATATAGTTTTTTACAGAAGAAAAAAAATGAAAATCAAAATTATGATACACGGAGTATCGATATTAACAAAGCAACAAATCATCAAGTCTAGCAGGCACCCGTCTTACGTATTTTGTATTTATTCACTCTATTATCTAGTATTCTACTATTATTATTGATCGTCATATAATATTTAATTGCAAGTACAATTTTAACTATAATTTAAACATATATTCGCATATATATATATATATATATATATATATATATATATATATTGTGACGTGACGTTTTTGGGACGTCCGTCACAAGGGTCGAATGACCCGATCGGGGGCGGTTTTTCGGGGGCCTGCGTCCTCTCTATTTAGGGAGAGAGCGGCCCAATCGTCAGATCGACGAGATCTGACTTTTGGTTAGTAATAGTTATTGCAAATGTAAGCTCGAGATGAGCCCGCGAGTTGGTTGTCGGCACGAGATCGAGCGGCGGGATCCCATCCGGCAGAGAGAGGAAGGAAGAAGGAAGAGGAGCGGCCGAGGGCGGGAGTCCGAGACTTTCAAGGAGCGAGAGACGTCAGGTCGTAGTTTTTTTTATTAACTACATTCTTGGTGGCTAACACACATCGCTGCCGATAATTTTGTATTATTACGACAGGAACAGAGGCGAAGGGCCGGAAGGACCCGGCCGAAGGGACGGCCACTCCACCCGCGTGAAGCGAGGGAGTCCCAAGGACGGAGCGGCGAGAGGACTCTCGACCATGGACCTATTCTACAAGATAGGAAAGAGAGCCGATCGGACGCTGCCGGAATTCCGCATCTGCCAGTCAAGCAGCCATCGAATTTAGAAATTTCGGGGCGGTGAGCCCACCGATACGGCCGTGACGACCACAAGTTTCGCAAGGATCGCAGGACGGCCCTGCGTAAAGCCCGTTCTACATTGATCGCATGTCGCCAGTCGCAAGCAAATCGACCAATCACAGTCGATTATTCCGTCGAATATTCGACTGTGATTGGTCGATTTGCTTGCGACTGGCAACATGCGATCAATGTAGAACGGGCTTAATGCGAAAGCGCCACAAGTGGCGCGATAGCGATTTATCGCGCCGGCGTGTCTCCTGCAGGACTCTCGCTCGGCACTGTTCGGCGAGCTTTCCGGAAGGACGCAGGTCTCTCAAAGCGTGCGAGCGATATTGTAAGACGAGAGGAAAAACCACAGGATTCCTGCCGGTGGGACGAGCGTCGTCGACCCGATTTTGTTGCCGTTTGTTTGTAGGTAATTAATTCGGATGGGTCGCGCCCTTAATAGTTGTCGAGCCACGCGTTTTTGTGAATTAACTTGGTGAATCTTTTGGTTAGATTAAGTCGCACGGCCGACGGGCACACGCCGCTCATCCGAATTATATAAATTAAGCTCTCTCTATTCATTTCGCCGCCGCCGACAGTCATTAATGTTAGTTTCGCGTCTGTAATTATTACGTGCTATAAAATATCGGGATTTTCACGCTCGCGCGATCGATATTCCGGATCGCGCAAAGTATTGCGTCATACGACTCGTACACCACAGTCGTTATCGATAGTTTCCGTATTATTTCTGTGTATTGTTAGCGCGTATCTTGTATGTATTGTAAGAAATTGGAGTCAGGAAAAAGCGAAATCCTAAAAATTCGTGCGAGAACTCTATCGGGTGTCTTTGAGCCCGCTATTAGTTTCCGCGAGTTATTCGTGTTGTATTTTCGGCATTTTAACGTAAAGGTCATCGTCATTGTTATCGAGACACACATCGGCTTACCGCGAGCCGGACCAACGGGCCGATTCGAGTCGCACAATCTAGAATTTTCTACTATATCGAAGCGGATTCACGGGCGTGCGTAAAGTAGTTACCGGCGCATTCGAGAGATTTCTTTAGTTGTCGCGGCCTAATTAAGTCTCGTACGGCGGAAATCCTCGCGGCCGAAAAGTCGAGTTAAAGTGCGTAAGGCGCCCGGTAATTTAATACTGTTGCGCACGGTCGTGCCGATCTCCGCGGAAATAATATATCTAATTCGCCTATAAAATAACTCCTGTCATCAAAGGCTATTATTTATGTGAACGGCTCTATACTCTTGTTTCTTTTTAATATATTATTGTTATCTTTATTGTTAATTTATCAAATGCTCATTTTCGCTCCCGTGTTCTCGATTCTCAGAGCTCTCCCGTATCCCCCCGAACCACCCCCTCTACCATTTTGGGTAAATTGAGTAGCCGCGGAATTTTGCCGTCGCGTTAATTATCGGTCTCGCAATTGTCTCTTAGCGTTGTTATTATCGTGAATGGTGCGGCCTGCCGTACCTGGCGCCCAACTCGGTTTTTTTTGTGATATACGGACTCTCGCGGGATATCGAGACCGATATTTGAGATACGCGCCGAAGGTGTGCCGTGGGCACCGAGAACCGCCCGCCGAACAAATAATTATTATTTAAATAATTAAACAGAGAAATTACGGTTACAATATATATATACGCAAATATAAAATTCTCAAAAAGTGGGTGCTTATTAGCCTTGTTGCATTACTGCTTTCTGTCACGAGAGGCCAGAAAGCATTTTCAGGCTGTATCTCGGTCGTAAAGCGATACGCTAGAGGAACAAGGATAGCACGCGATTGTCTAACATTATCTCCCAACAATCGCATCCGTGTGCTCAATGTATCGGTGTTTGTATCTTCACGGACGCTACACACATACGCGATGAAAGAGAGACAAAGACGGCGCAATCATCTCTCTTTGTCTAGCGATCAGTGTACTACCAGCATCGACAATATCGAAAAGTGGATGTAGCACGGACATGAACCGAGACCGACAGTATCGAAAAGTGGACGTAGCATGGACATGAACCAATTGGTTGTTTTATCATGCCACCGAAAGTGGACGTGGCCATGTAGTTCCAAGCGTCTGTAAAATGGACGTAGAGGCGCTGCTGTACGGGACCGAAAGCTATCGTACGAAAAACGCTGATATGGCCGTTCTCAGGCTTCTTTCTGTTTATGTATAGATTTTTTTTTGCATAACTTGATACGTTGTTCAGAAAGAGCACCGGCGATAATAGATAACTTCGGTTTAAAACACGGCAATTGCTAAAGAAACCGATGTCATTCAAAGACTGCATTTTTTCCATGCTTTGTATTGTTGAAATTATGGCATTAAGGGGATCCAAAATCTTGTCTGTTTTACCGACCAAAACTTATTATTTTGCACACCGAAATCGCACGCGCGCGCGCACACGCACACGCACAGACGCACACACACACGGGGGGTGCAAGGGAGGCCTTCGGCCCCCCTCCCGCACCCACCCCGCCGGTAGGCAAGGTGGACCTCGCTTTACAATGTAGCATGTACTTTGTAAGTTGTAAAGCGAGGTCCACCCTGCCTACCGGCGGGGAGGGTGCGGGAGGGGGGCCGAAGGCCCCCTTGCGCCCCCCTGTGTGTGTGTGTGCGCGCGCGCGCGTGCTTCCTGTCCGTGCATGTACTTTGGTATATTTCAAACTTTTTTTGTTAATAACTTTTTAATAAGCAACGAGCGACGATTAAATTAGAAGAAAAAGTTACTCAGAATTATGTCCTTGATAACATATGTCAGGGTCAAGGTCATTGGGGCTGGGTCCCCTATTCGCTATATTTACCATTCTTTCTATTCTTGTTTTCCTACATGATAATAAATTAATTTATTCATCGGTAAATGTTCAGATTAACTTACACCTCACGGATCGTTTTCATTTTCACATATATTATAGAGGGCACATTCCTAAGTAATACGCACTTTGAATTTTGTGGCGCTCTTTTCTGGTTCCAGAGATATGCAATTGTAAAGTTTCACAGTTTTAATGTTTTTTCTGTTATAAAATAAGAAAAAATAAAGTTTGTTTACGTTGTATTTGTGTAAAGCAGACGTGGAAAAAGTGTTTGTTTACATTTCTGGAAACGAAGCTCCTTGAATGTTTCCATTTTCCACGCGAAGCGAGGTTCAACGCAAACCTATGTGTCTAGTTTTTTAACAGTGGAGCCCCCCCGCAGGGGGGGCGGAACATACTCTCTCCACGCATATACTTTTTAATGCGTAAATATAAAATGGAAAGTTGTAAACCCATGTGAAACCTTATTTTGCATTAAAAAGTATATGCATGGGACAGTATGTTCCGCCCCCCCCCCTGCGGGGGGGCTCCACTATCAAAAATTAGACACATAGGTTTGCGTTGAACCTCGCTTTGTGTAGAATAGCAATTGTGGAAAAGTATAATATATAATTTTTTATATCTTATTAAATGATATTTATTTTATAAATCATTTGTAAGAGGATATATATCTGTCATCTAAATATAAACAAAAGAAATTCTTAGCGAAAATATACTGACAGTGACGCAAATGCAAACAAAAAAACATAAACACGCAAGTAAGATATAGTGAAAAGATCATAGAAATAAATGCGAAAATTATGATACTTCAAAATCGCATATCTCTGAAACCAGAATAGAGCGCCACAAAATTAAAAGTGCGTGTTACTTAGAAATGTGCCCTCTATAATATTTATAAAAATGAAAATGATCCGTGAGGTGTAAGTTAATCTGAACATTTACCTATTCATCTTTATTTTATAAAGCATAAATAGGATATTGTATATTTTATAAATAAAAAAAGTATTATGTATGTGTGCGTGTGCGTGTGTATTTTTGTATGTGCATGTGTTGTATTTAACTATAGTGAAACGTAATTATGTATTGTATTAACTATATATAGTGAAATAAAAAAAGAAAATAACTTGTATTGTATATCTCATTTATGCTATATAAAATAAAAATAAATAAATTTATTTATTTACGTGTAGAGAGATAAGAATAAAACAGAAGAATAAATGTTGAACAAATACAAAAATATAATAATGAGAATGAAAGAATAATGAATAAACAAAAGAAGAGAGAGAGAGAGAAGCGCGAATAAACGCGTAAGCGAATATGCTAAAAGAATAAAGCTAAGCGATATGCAGTACGTATTAAGCGAGCGATTAGAAAGAGAGATACAGAGAGAAACAGAGTAAGCGTATGATAGAGAGAAAGAAGATATTAGAAATTGTGATAATGTTAGGCCCTGTGCACAATAGAGAAAATATTAGAAATAGGAATAAAATATTAAATATTAGGAGGAGCAATTTGGAATTATTTTACTTCAAACAAGGGAACGGAATGGATTAACGCATAATGGAATAAAAAAATAAAAATTAGAAATAATTAATCCATTCCGTTTTCTTGTTTGAAGTAAAATAATTCCAAATTGCTCCTCCTGATATTTAATATTTTATTCCTATTCCTAATATTGTCTCTATTGTGCGCAGGGCCTTAGTGCGTACATATATATTACTCTCTCACGCATGAATTAAAGTTTGGTAATTTATCAATTAATTATTGTATATAAAGCAGTAAAAATATATTGTGATATTGTCTCATTTCAATATATGGAACACAATGCAAAAGATTGCGTTTTCTATTATGCATGTTTGAAATAATTATGTTGGTAATGGCGGAACTAAAAATGTCGGTATTATCGACATTTTTAGTTACGTTTAGATGAGGGCGCTGACCGGTCGGAGTTCGCTCGTCGGTTTTGTATCCCCTTAAGGGGATCCTGGACTACCGACCGAACGCAATTTTTTGAATTTACCAGTTTTTGTAACGGCTATACAGAAAAAATTTTTTAACTTTTTTTCGTCTTCAGCATAAAGTCGACTGTCCCATAGAGCATTGATATATGTACTTTAATCGTGTAAAAGCATTTGTAATTCTGTATAGCTATTACAAAAACTGGTAAATTCAAAAAATTGCGTTCGGTCGGTAAAAACATGATGGTCCAGAATCCCCTTAAAGTGTTAATAGTTGTATATTTATGATTCTTAAAACATGATAGCGCGACGAAATTTTTTACACTATCGTCAATATCCCTCGTACAATAATTCTACATGATCTCCGCTAAAAGGATTGACGCATTAAATTTTAAAATTAATAAAGCTACGATTATTAAAGCGATACAACGGGCCAAAATCGCGTTGCCTTTGCCTGGGTCCTTCGCGTCTAATGAATCTATCTCTTAAATCACAGCAATTTTTTAAAAAATTGCCGCGTTGTTCAAGAACTACATTATTTTACTGTGTGTTATTGAAATTACGCCATTAATATTTTAAGAATTGTATCTTTTTCTAAGTTGTGTTCATTATAAAGGCGGAACAGCCCTATATAACGTCGAGAATTCGGCCCGCTATATCGCTCTAATAATCGTCAGCTTATTAATTTTTAAATTTTAATGCGTCAATCCTTGTAGCGGAGATCATGTAGAATAATGTCTTTCTCCAATAACATCGATATCTTTAACGGTAGTTGAGATTAAAGCGAATAATGTATCTGACGCGGACGATCTCGGCAAAGGCGTTGCGATTTCGGCACGTTTTAGAGCTTTACTAATCGTAAGTTTATTCATTTTAAAATTTTAATGCGTCAATTCTAGTAGCGAAGATTATGTAGAATCAAGCGACGCGGTAGCGTCGCGACGCCAAGTATATAAAAAAAAACGTTTCGGCTTGTCAACGGTTTGCCTATGTTGCCTATGTACAGGGGCCGCGACGCTACCAAGTAGCTTATCCGGAGTTTTACGTCTAATAAACTATCGATTAAAATTCCTCAGGAACCAAGCCGTTAATCAAAAATCTAACGGCACTTTTCTGATACAATGTGAATGCAAGCTTTCGATTGCGACCAGTTTGAATAAGATTGGTGCAGTCAATCCTGAGGAATGATAATCGTATACCAGAAATGTGACATTTTTCGTTTTCCATCATTATCATAATAATAAGGTAAGATATTTCAGACTCTCACGTACGTATGCTCGCACGCACACACGCAAAGCGATTTTGTCCTTCAAGGCGCGTTCATATTGCTCATGTACGATAATTCTTTCGTGTATTACCCTTTTATAAAACTATAATTTTAAAAATTTATAATAAAGAAGAGAGAGAGAGAGAAAGAAAGAGAGAGAGAAAGAGAGAGAGAGAAGAGAGAGAGAGAGAGAGAGAGAGAGAGAGAGAGAGAGAGGGAGAGAGGGAGGGAGAGAGAGGGAGAGAGAGAGGGAGAGAGAGGGGGGAGAGAGAGGGGGAGAGAGAGGGGGAGAGAGAGGGGGAGAGAGAGGGAGAGAGAGAGGGAGAGAGAGAGGGAGAGAGAGAGGGAGAGAGAGAGGGAGAGAGAGAGGGGGATTGATTGATTGATCTTTATTAGCTTTCTCAGCTATTTGTGATACAGATCTGGTTTACATTAACTACAATATACTCCTTTTACAATTGCTTAAACCGCTCAATTTTTACATCGTTTTATCTCAGCTGGTAAGGCATTATACACTTTAACTCCTTCGTACAATAGTTCTACGAAATTGCAATGTCCTCAACTAACAGCGTTGCACAATCAAAGATAGGAAGAGAAGGACGGATTTGTCCGATTTTTACTAGCTTTCTCAGCTATTTGCATTACAAATCCTCAACCCAGCAGTCAATCCAGTCTCCGACAGTGCTATGCATGATTCATTATCTTCATATCTGATGCTGTATCTTTTTCCTTCTGTAGTTGTTACTTAGTGTCCTCCCAGCCGGCTCTCCTCTTCTCCTCCTGTATCGCCCTTTTAAATGTCGGAACTTCCGGATCAAGGGCGTCATGCTCATCACTTATTCTCAAGTTGTATGTTTGAATCTTAAACATACAATTTATACATCTTTTGTTTGTCGCCGTGCATTCAATCGCTCTATGATTTTTTGCACATTTGTGGCATGTTTCATTTCGCGTACAATTCTTTGCAATATGATAATAACCCCAGCATTTAAAACACCTTTTAATATTAATGTGATTAAATACCAGACACTTTCTCCATCCTACATTCAGTTTTCCCATGCTCAACATTATTTCATGAGTTTTTTCATCTGCTTCAATTATTACAGAACCTTCTTCTTTACCTCTTGTTCCGGATTGACTTTTAACTATTTTCTTCACTATTCGCATATGAATTTCTTCATTCTTTGCGTCGATCTTGTTCTGCTTTTTGATTGTAACTATTAAATTATCATCATTCAACTTCATTTCTTCTTCGCCAATATTGACAATTTTTATCTTAGGTTTCATCCGCGGTGATTCAGTTACTTTGAAATTTTCGCCCAGCTTGGCTTGTACTGTAGCCTTTAATTTTTCCATTTCTTCTTCAGTCTCACAACCTAGAATCACTGTTCCCTTGCTTCCCTTTTTTAGCTTCGTTACTCCCACATGCATATTCTTGATGTCTATCTTTTCTTTTATCAATTTTTTAGTAACTTCACTCTCCTGTTGCATCTTAGGTTTGACAATTATAATATTTTCTTTTTTATTTTCTTTAACTGCATCACTATAACTTCTTTGTGCTCCTTCTGACGGTCCTGAAGTTCCTTCCTGTATCATTCTTCTCAATTCTCCCACTTCTTGTTTAAAATTTTCCAATTCTTGTCGAACTATTTCCTTAATCATCATCTTGACTTCATTTTTACACGCTGTTTCATCTTTTATTTCCTTCACTATTTTTATAAGCCAATCTATTTTTACCTCAATTTTCGCTGATCCACTCGCGCCTGCTACTCTGTTTCCACTACTTGATGCCGTACTCCCCGTTGATCTTCCTGTCGATGTCATAGCTGCTTCTTTATCGCTATCGATAATAAATTTGTCAAATGGTCCACGACACGCCACCAATTCGTGGTTTCTATTATATATTTTATGCTTAATTACACATCCTGGATGGTAAAAAAGTTTATCGCAAGACTTGCATGTTACAGCTTGGTTTTTTATTGCCTTCTTACATGCCGAGCATCGATATTCGTCGTATTCTTCCATATCGATAATTACCGGTCGAAACTGCTAATATAAGCATAGGCGATCAGTCACCTTTGCGTCCACTTTCACACGTCAGCACTTTGTCCACCTTCAATGTCCACCTGTCGTACGAGACTTGGGCGTCCCATACAAGAAATGTAGTTCTTACGTTCACAAATGAGCATACTGCAGCTAAATAACACTCATGGCTATTCCCGGTCTATGTAGCTATTACTTCAATAGCTTTTTACCACTCTCCCTCATTATTTAACTACTTAAAAATTATCACTTTTATGGAGCGATGTTTGACACGTCTTCTCCATCGCAGAGAGAGAGAGAGGGAGAGAGAGAGGGAGAGAGAGAGGGAGAGAGAGAGGGAGAGAGAGAGGGAGAGAGAGAGGGAGTGAGAAAGGGAGAGAGAGAGGGAGAGAGGGAGGGAGAGAGGGAGGGAGAGAGAGAGGGAGAGAGAGAGGGAGAGAGAGAGGGAGAGAGAGAGGGATTGATTGATTGATCTTTATTAGCTTCCTCAGCTATTTGTAATACAAATCTAGTTTACATTAATTACAATATACTCCTTTAACATTCGCTTAAACGGCACAATTCTTTCATTCCGCTTTATTTCAGCTGGCAAGGCGTTATACATTTTTACTCCTTCGTAAAACATACTCTTTTGCGCACTCCTTGTTCTGCGATATTTTATTGCAATATCCCCAGCTTGTCGTGTTTGCCTTTCACTCTCATTTCCCACAATTTCTAATCTATTTCTTAATTGCTCCGGTAACATGTTCCTTAAAATCTTAAAAATAAATATACACACATTATAATATAGCCTCTGTTTTATGGACATAAACTGCAGCGCTTGCAGCATACGCTCCACTTTGGTATGTCTATCACATTGCAATATGATCCTCATGGCCCGGTTTTGTGCTTTTTGCAATTTACTCAGCTGTGTTTCTCCCATATCAATTAACAGCGTCGCACAATACTCAAAGTGAGGTGCTATAATTGTCTTATATACAATAGATCTAGTGTATGCCGATATATAATTACCTATTCTATTTAAAAAACTCGTTTTTTTCCCTATTTTCTGTAGTATATAATCACAGTGGTCCTTAAATCGTAGTCTATCGTCAATAATTATGCCTAGGTATTTCATTATTTCCACACGTTCAATCTCAGTTCCATCCAAACATTTCAATGTTATATTACCTCGCAGTTCTTTTCTTATACTTCTAACAATCATATATTTCGTTTTTCCTGCATTCATTTTTAACTTATTTATATTCATCCACTCTTCTACTATAGTAAATGCCATATTCATTTTGCTCTCTAATTCCGCGCTGCTTTCTCCAGTTACATATATTAACGTATCATCTGTAAACATTTTTATACTACATCCTTCTGGACAGATTTTTATTATATCATTTATATATACTATAAATAACAAAGGTCCTAATACAGATCCTTGCGGTACTCCATATTCTGTGGTCATTAATTTAGACCATTTATTATTAAATTGAACCTGTTGTGTTCTATCCTTTAAATATGATCTTAACCATTCTATAACCATTCCCCTAATTCCATATTAATATAATTTCTCTAATAATCTTTCTCTATCTATTGTTTCAAAGGCTCGCTTAAGATCCATGAAAATTACCCCTACCATTTTTGCCTCACTAACTATCAATTTCCATTCATCAATGACTGTTTGAATCGCTGTTTCACACGAATACTGTTTTCTAAAGCCCGACTGATGTTCTGTTATAATACAATTATTCCAAATACGTTTCAATTTGCTTTTTAACTACTAATTCTAACACTTTTTCAAATATTGGTAACATATTTATAGGCCTAAATTCACTTGCTTTTCTAGCTTTCTCTACTTTTGGAATCGGTATTATTGTAGACGTTTTCCAACCTTTTGGACAGCAACCTTCCTTCAAAGAATTATTTATTATATCAACAAATTCCTCTTTTATTACGCAAAATACTGCCTTTAATATATCGCTAGTTATTCCCTCCTCTGTACCTTTCTTTTTCGGTAGTCCCATAACAATTTCCTGTAAATGCTCTATACTAATCATTTCAAAATTTTCCATAATTCCCTCGTTTTCAATAACATAAATAATTCTTTTACATGCATTCCCAGTTTTACTCCCATTTATAGATTTTACTATACTATTAATACTTTGTATATAATATAAATTAAATTTATCTGCTATATTGCATCCTTCAGTGCCGTCTAATATTTCAAAATCTATATTCTCTACTTCCCTCTTACCCCCTGGTTCGCCTCTAATTATTTCTTTTAGTGTTTTCCACATAGATGTAGGATTTTCTTTATTAAGATCTATCATATTTTCATAATATTCTTTCTTCTTTGTCTTAATTAATTTAACTACTGTATTTCTTTCAATTTTAAATTGCAACCAATTTTGTTCCGTGTCAGCATACAATGCCTTCCTATATGCCTCATCCCTTTTAGCCGCTGCTTCTCTTATTTCATCCGAAAACCACTTTTTCCCTTCCCATATTCTCGGAATTTCAAAATTTTTTCTAGGTGCTGTAGCGTCCAACGCATTTACTATACTATCAACAAATTTCTTCGCTCTCACACTGATATTCATATCTTGGTTTTTCTCTAATTTATTTTCCACTAATTTAATAAATTCATCTATATTAAACTCTCTATAATTCCTAACACTAAGTTCTCTGTATTTATTATCAAATTTATTCGCATTCAGTTCAACTTTTAGCCACGCATGGTCCGTTATTTTAGGTTCATGCATTACCTGCATTTCTATTTTATTATTAGCAAAAATTAAATCTATAATTGTTTTACTATCTTTCGTAATTCTCGTCGGTTTATTTACATATTGTTTCATGCCTAAGCTAACATTGTCGTTTGTAACTTCCTTGTATAAAACGAATCTAACATAATATCTATATTAAAGTCTCCTATTATCATACATTCTCCCCGTATTATTAACTCTTCTATTATATCCTCCAGAAATCTCACGAAATCACCATGCGATGCACTCGGTGAATGATATATTACCATTATTATTCCTCTATACAATTTTTCTTTCACCTCAATCGCAGCACACCAACAATTCGACTAATTTTTTTACTAATACTATTTCATATTTAACATCATCCCTTATATATAAAACAACCCCTCCTGTATTTCTATTTTCAGCATCGCATCTAATTATGCTATAACCTGGTACGTTCACTTCACTGTCTTCAATTTCAGCAGTCAATCTTGTCTCTGATAACGCTATGAATGCCGGATTTATTTTCTTCATAATCTGATGTTGTATCTCATCTTTATGCGCCATCAAACTTTGCGCGTTTGTATACAATATTATTTCCGCTTCCTTCTGTAGTTGCTATTTCGCATCTTCCCAGCCGGCTCTCCTCTTCTCCTCTTGTATCGCCCTTTTAAATGTTGGACATTCTGGGCTAAGGGCGTCGTGTTCATCACTTATCTTCAGGTTGTATGTTCGAATTTTAAACATACAATTTACACATTTTTTCTTTGTTGCCGTACATTCAATCGCTTTATGATTTCCCGCACATTTGTGGCATGTTTCATCTCGCGTACAATTTTTTGCAATATGATAGTATCCCCAGCATTTAAAGCATCTTTTAACATTAATGTGATTGAATATAGGACATTTTCTCCATCCTACATTTAGTTTCTCTTTTTTCAACATCAATTCATGCGTTTCTTCATCTACTTCAATTATTATCGAACCTTCTTCTTTTTCTCTCTTCTTCTAAGTTGATTATTATCATTTCTTTTTTCTTTAACTATTTTCTTCACTATTCGCATTTGGAATCCATCATTTATTGCATCAATTCTATTCTGCTTCTTGATTGTAGTTATTAAGTCATCATCATCCAATCTCATTTCTTCTTCGCTGACATTGATAATTTTTATTTTTGGCTTCATCTGCGGTGATTCCGTAACTTTGAAATTTTCTCCTAGTTTGTCCTGCACTGTGGCTTTCAACGTTTTCATTTCTTCTCCAGTTTCACAACCCATGATCACTGTCCCCTTGCTTCCTTTTTTTAGCTTCGTTATTTCCATCGCCATGTTTTTGATATCTACCTTTTCTTTTATCAATTTTTTTGTAACTTCACTCTCTTGTTGAATCTTGGGTTTGATAATTATAACATTCTCTTTCTTTTTCTCTTTAACCGCTTCACTATAGCTCCTTTGTATTCCTCCTGTTGATCCACATACTTCTCCCTGTATCATTCTTTTCAACTCTTCTAGCAGTTCCTGCTTAACATTTCCCAATTCTTCTCGAACTATTTCCTTGACCATCATTTTAATTTCCTTCTTACATGCTGTTTCATCTTTTATTTCTTTTACAATTTTTACCAGCCAATCTATTTTTACGTCAATAGTCGATGATCCACTCGCTCCTGATATTCTATTTCCACTACTTGGCGTCGTAAACGAACCTGTAGATCCTGTAGATCCTAGCCTGTCCCTGCCGCCCCCGGCCACTGCCGATGCCTTCTTCATATCTGCTTCACTTTCAATTGTAAATCTGTCAAATGGGCCAGAACACGGTACCAATTCTTGATTTTTATCGTAAATCCTATGCTTGCTTACACATCCTGGATGGTAAAACAGCTTAATACAATTCACCTGATAGCAAGACTTGCATGTCACCACCTGATTTTTTATTGTCTTTTTACATGCCGAGCATCGATATTCAGCATATTCATCGTCCATGCCGATAATTATCGGGCCGAAACCGCTAATATCAGCGTAAGCGATCAGTCACCTCTGTTCCACTGTCACACGTCAGCACTTTTGTGTCCACCTTTAATGTCTACCTGTCGTGTGAGACTTTGGTGTCCCAGACAGGAAATGCACTTCTCACGCCCACAAATCAGCATATCCCGGCTAGATAACACTCATGGCTAATGCCGGTCTATGCCGCTATGACTTGAATAACTTTCTATCACTCCCCGTAACTATTTAACCGTTTAAAAGTTATTACTTTTGCGGAGCGATGTTTGACACGTCTTCTCCACTGCAGAGAGAGAGAGGAGAGAGGGGGAGAGAGAGTGATCTATTTTCGCTATACGTTCTGAGAGATTTGATACAGATCTGGTTTACATTAACTACAATATACTCCTTTTACAATTGCTTAAACCGCTCAATTTTTACATCGTTTTATCTCAGCTGGTAAGGCATTATACACTTTAACTCCTTCGTACAATAGTTCTACGAAATTGCAATGTCCTCAACTAACAGCGTTGCACAATCAAAGATAGGAAGAGAAGGACGGATTTGTCCGATTTTTACTAGCTTTCTCAGCTATTTGCATTACAAATCCTCAATCCAGCAGTCAATCCAGTCTCCGACAGTGCTATGCATGATTCATTATCTTCATATCTGATGCTGTATCTTTTTCCTTCTGTAGTTGTTACTTAGTGTCCTCCCAGCCGGCTCTCCTCTTCTCCTCTTGTATCGCCCTTTTAAATGTCGGACATTCCGGATCAAGGGCGTCATGCTCATCACTTATTCTCAAGTTGTATGTTTGAATCTTAAACATACAATTTATACATCTTTTGTTTGTCGCCGTGCATTCAATCGCTCTATGATTTTTTGCACATTTGTGGCATGTTTCATTTCGCGTACAATTCTTTGCAATATGATAATAACCCCAGCATTTAAAACACCTTTTAATATTAATGTGATTAAATACCAGACACTTTCTCCATCCTACATTCAGTTTTCCCATGCTCAACATTATTTCATGAGTTTTTTCATCTGCTTCAATTATTACAGAACCTTCTTCTTTACCTCTTCTTCCGGATTGACTTTTAACTATTTTCTTCACTATTCGCATTTGAATTTCTTCATTCTTCGCGTCGATCTTGTTCTGCTTTTTGATTGTAACTATTAAATTATCATCATTCAACTTCATTTCTTCTTCGCCAATATTGACAATTTTTATCTTAGGTTTCATCCGCGGTGACTCAGTTACTTTGAAATTTTCGCCCAGCTTGGCTTGTACCGTAGCCTTTAATTTTTCCATTTCTTCTTCAGTCTCACAACCCAGAATCACTGTTCCCTTGCTTCCTTTTTTTAGCTTCGTTACTCCCACAGGCATATTCTTGATGTCTATCTTTTCTTTTATCAATTTTTTAGTAACTTCACTCTCCTGTTGCATCTTAGGTTTGACAATTATAATATTTTCTTTTTTATTTTCTTTAACTGCATCACTATAATTTCTTTGTGCTCCTTCTGACGGTCCTGAAGTTCCTTCCTGTATCATTCTTCTCAATTCTCCCACTTCTTGTTTAAAATTTTCCAATTCTTGTCGAACTATTTCCTTAATCATCATCTTGACTTCCTTTTTACACGCTGTTTCATCTTTTATTTTCTTCACTATTTTTATAAGCCAATCTATTTTTACCTCAATTTCCGCTGATCCACTCGCGCCTGCTACTCTGTTTCCACTACTTGATGCCGTACTCCCCGTTGATCTTCCTGTCGATGTCATAGCTGCTTCTTTATCGCTATCGATAATAAATTTGTCAAATGGTCCACGACACGCCACCAATTCGTGGTTTCTATTATATATTTTATGCTTAATTACACATCCTGGATGGTAAAAAAGTTTATCGCAAGACTTGCATGTTACAGCTTGGTTTTTTATTGCCTTCTTACATGCCGAGCATCGATATTCGTCGTATTCTTCCATATCGATAATTACCGGTCGAAACTGCTAATATAAGCATAGGCGATCAGTCACCTTTGCGTCCACTTTCACACGTCAGCACTTTGTCCACCTTCAATGTCCACCTGTCGTACGAGACTTGGGCGTCCCATACAAGAAATGTAGTTCTTACGTTCACAAATGAGCATACTGCAGCCTGCAGCTAGATAACACTCATGGCTATTCCCGGTCTATGTAACTATTACTTCAACAGCTTTTTACCACTCTCCCTCATTATTTAACTACTTAAAAATTATCACTTTTATAGAGCGATGTTTGACACGTCTTCTCCATCACAGAGAGAGAGAGAGAGAGGGAGAGAGAGAGGGAGAGAGAAAAAATTTTAATTAAAAAAACTTGGCGCTGCTAAACTAAACATGCTAAAATTAGTGTATTTTTTAATACATTCACATTGCAGTTATTGTGATATAACTAAATTTAATATAATTCTAAATTAAATTTAGATCTAAATTAAATTTATTGTTTGTTGGTTTTAATATATACTTTAAAAGTTAGCAGCGCCAAGTTTTTTTAATTAAAATTTTTTAATATTTTCTTATTTCTATTGAACTTATTTTGAAACTCAGGTTTCTCTTAATAAAAATATAATGCGTTTTAATTTTATGCAGAGAATTTGTGTATAACATTTCTATAAATACAAATTTGATTTTATGACAAATACTATTTCAAATTACAAATTCTCACAAACTGAATTGCTTCTAAGTACTTGGCTAGTTAACTATTGATTTCATATTTAGTTTTTATTTCTTATTATTCAGGAAAAATATTTTATAAATTATTTTTTAGATATATACTTGGCGTATTTTTTTTACCATTGTGAGGTTTTTTTTAGTGGGATAATGTCTTTTTCGAGTAACATTGATATCATTAACGGTAGATGAGATGTAAGCGAAGAATGTATCTGACGCGAACGATTTTGGCAAAGGCGTCGCAATTTCGGCCCGCTATACATATATAGCTTTAATAATCGTCAGTTCATTAATTTTAAAATTCTAATGCGTCACTCTTTGTAGCGGAGATCATATAGAATAATGTCTTTCTCGAATAACATCAATATTTTAATGGTAGTCGAAATCAAAACGAAACATGTATCTGACGCGAAGGATACTGGCGATAATGTAAAACCTCGTCGCGCTGTTGTTTAAAGAATCATAAATATGAAACTATTAAGACATTAATGTCGTAATTCCAATAATCCAGAACACGAGAAAAAAAGTAGCCGTTGGACGACAATGGATTTTTTAGCGATTGTCATGCTTTACACTTTACACTGAAGTCGTTATCTACACACACAATCGCTCCTTCGGAAAAACTTACTTTTCGCTTTGATCTCGGCTATCACCAAATATAGATGTTATTCGTGAAAGACACTATTGTTCGTGCTCTTCGCTATAAGGATTAACGCGTTAGCATTTTGAAATAAATATAACTTTGATTATATTAAAGCGACATAGCGGGCCGAAATCGTGACGCTTTTGCCTGGGTTCTTTACGTCTAACACATTCTTTGCTTACATCTCGTCTATCGTTAAAGATATCGATATTATTCAAGAAAGACACTGTTCTACATGATCTCCGTTACAAGGAGTGACGCATTAAAATTTTAAAATTAATAAACCTACGGTTAAAACGATACAACGGGCCGAAATCGTGACGCCTTTGCCGAAATCGTCCGCGTCAGATACATTATTCGCTTCAATCTCAACTACCGTTAAAGATATCGATGTTATTGGAGAAAGACATTATTCTACATGATCTCCGTTACAAGGATTGACGCATTAAAATTTTAATATTAATAAACTTACGATTATTAAAGCGCTAAAACGGGCCAAAATCGCGACGCTTTTGCCGGAATTTTCCGCGTCAGATACATTCTTTGCTTACATCTTGTTAACCATTAAAGATATCGATAATATTCAAGGACACTATTCTATGATTTCCGGTACAAAGATTGACGCATTAAGATCTTAAAATTAATAAACCTAGGATTATTAAAGTGATACAACGGGCCGAAATCATAATGCCTTTGCCGAGATCGTCCGCGTCAGATACATTATTCGCTTTAGTCTCGACTACCGTTAAAGATATCGATGTTATTGGAGAAAGACATTATTCTACATGATCTACGCTACAAGGATTGACGCATTAAATTTTTAAAATTAATAAGCTGACGATTATTAAAGCGATATAACGGGCCGAAATCTCGACGTTATATAGGGCTGTTCCGCCTTTATAATGAACACTACTTAGAAAAAGATACAATTCGTAAAATATTAATGGCGTAATTTCAATAGCACACAGTATGTAAAATAATGTAGTTCTTGAACAACACGTCAATTTCTTTAAAAATTGCTGTGATTTAAGAGATAGATTCATTAGACGCGAAGGACCCAGGCAAAGGCGACGCGATTTTGGCCCGTTGTATCGCTTTAATAATCGTAGCTTTATTAATTTTAAAATTTAATGCGTCAATCCTTGTAGCGGAGATCATGTAGAATAATGTCTTTCTCTATTAACAGCGATATCTTTGGCGGTAGTCGAAATCAAGGAGAAAAATTTATATTGCACGAGGGATATTGACGATCGTGTAAAAAATTTCGTCGCGCTATCATGTTTTAAGAATCATAAATATACAACTATTAACACTTTAATGCCATAATTTCAACAATACAAAGCATGGAAAAAATGCAGTCTTTGAACGACATCGGTTTCTTTAGCGATTGCCGTGTTTTAAACCGAAGTTATCTATTATCGCCGGTACTCTTTCTGAATAATGTATCAAGTTAGGCAAAAAATAAATCTATATATAAATAATAAAAATATTCTAACAGGGCGTTTTTCTACATTATCTACTGCACACATGACAGATCTCCTAACTTCGCGTATGTCACTGGTTGCAGTAAGATGACATATATTTGTAAGATACCAATAATAGATAAAGCATCGACATATAGACTTGGCCTGCGCATATCGCACATATTGTATATTCGCTTGAAAGTATTACATTGATTCTATATTAATAATCTATATTAATATTCTATATTAATTCTATATTAATAATCTATATTAAAGCTAATATAATAATCTATATTCTATATTAAAGTATATTTGATTCCATCTAGAAAAAAGTAAGTATATAAAAATATCTAATATGCTCTCCTTTTTCTTTTTGATTATTTTCTTTTACTGTTGTCAAAATCACCATTACACCGCATACTGTCGTCAATCTTTACAGTGTCGTCAATGTAGGCTTTTCATTGATATGGGTTATTTTGACCACGTCGTCAAAATATACGATAGAACAATAAAACTTTGACGGCGGTCGTCAAAACAGCCAAAAGTCGTCAAAGTATAGCCAATGCTTGCCAAAGTCGTCGTCAAAGTAATCGATTCACAAACATATATATATATATATATATATATATATATATATATATATATTCTTGTATTATAAAAAACTATAAAAATATAACATAAAATACTCACTTCTAAATATAATACGCATCTTATTACATACATCTAAGAACTTGTCTGACATTCCTAAAATACCCAAGCTCCTTCATGTTAACAAAGAATGCTTACTCAATGTCACTTCGTAGGAAGAGCAAGATCTTGAAAACATACAGATATGTTTGATACTAAAAACACGATAATAAGATATTAATACAGAGGTCCATATATATTTGGCCCCTCATTTACAATAAAATACAAAAACATTGATATATTCGGATTGTACATCGTTTGTACATGAATGAACTATGATTTTTAGTGTTTGTACATTCTTGGTTAATTAAAACAGAAATAAAAATATTTTATTAACAAGACTTCTAAAAGTTAGCCCCTCATTATTTCAAAAATAATGATAAATCACAGTTTATTGTGCTTAATCGTTTGTACATCATTTGTACAAACGATCTTAGTAATTCATCAATATCAAACATTCTTAGTAATTGATTTACTTTTTATTTAAATATACTTTTTTTGTTTAAAATATAAATAAATAATTTTTATTCGAATTCGGCGGTTAAATCTTCAAAGTGCGTTTACATTGGTGTCAATTCTACCAATGTCGGTTAAAACAAAAAATATCACTTTGCAATACTTTATGTAAATGTTCTGAAATTCTTTACGTGGATTCATTTTGACAGATTTGGTTATGTCGTGTTGCATTTGTGTGCTGTATTGGTATGATTTATGTGTTTATTTTTTACCTATTATTACAGTGAAACGTCCCAAAATGCCACGTCGTTCAACTGTTTTGCTAGAAGAGAGGATTGCGTTAGTTGAAAAATATATTGATAATTTCAAAAAAAAACCTTATCCTATATCTACAGCTAATATTTGGAAACTGATGAGTAATGAGTTAAATGGACGATGGTCTGCTTTCAATGTTTATGTGAATGTAAGTCAAAACCAAATGGGTATTTTATCCACGGCTTTATCCAACAAGGAAATACCTTTTTATAACGACACTGATGTCACATGCAATTTTACTATGAATTTGTCGACAAATAACAACCACGAAAATCTAAGTGAATTTGAAACAGAATTACATGATTTAGATGAGTTTAAAATTCATATTACAAGTTACAAGTGAAGAATGGAAACAGATGAAAGGACCAATTATGCAATATAATGAAAATAGAACATATCCGATTTTACAACCTGGTGTATGGACAGACATTTTATCTCTTGCTCTTTATTATCAAATGGAACTTCCTTGTGCATTTGTTTTAAAACATTCAAAAAATTATGAAAGTTCAGGCAGTCTCCATTATTTACGCATTACAGGACACTGTAAAAGTAAAACATGTAGAAATCCATTTTGATACTAAATTTGGACATCGTGTTAGACCACATATTCCCAATTTAAATGTTCTCCGACAAGCTAAAACAGAGTATGTGAATAAAAAACTTGGAGTTGAACCTTCAGATGGGCAAGACATCGTAAATACTATTGAACAAATGAAATATAAAGTGCCTTACCATGGATTTATTCATGAAGTGAAACGAGATAAATTCTTTGTTTCTTATAGTACTTCATTTCAACTATATGCTTATAAAAAATACTTAAACAAAATGAAGAAAAATTCAGTTATACAAGTTGATGGGACAGGAAGTATTATCAAGCCTCTCACACGCTACAATGGATCAAAATTGGGTCATATCTTTTTATATTCTATAACAATAAATTTTAATGGAACAACTCTTTCAGTTCTTGATATGTTAACTGAAAATCAAGACACTAATACTTTATTAGGATGGCTTAATCAATGGCAAAAATTGGGTGCACCAAAACCAGCCACCGCTGTATGTGATTCATCAAGAGCTTTGTTAAATTCGTTATTGCTGGCTTTTAATTACCAAACGATCAAAGCTTGTACTGAAACGTGTTTTTTGTACTCATCTAAAAATAATGAGTATTATTATCGATCTACGATTAATACATACATCCGAATTGACGTAGCTCATTTGATGAATATGGTACGTAAATGGACGTGTTTTAAAAATATGCGACATAAAACAGTTCGTCGTTTTTATTTATATGCTTTAGCTCTCATGGTTGATAGCCAAAAATTGGAACAGTTAGTGAAACTTTTTTATTAACTTGTACAGTTGCTTTTTATGAATTTTATGATACAAAAATTGAGACGATAATTGGTGAAACTGTAATTGATGCTAAAAAGAAATTGGAAACATATATAGAAAACCGGCAATTTTCTATGCATATTGAAGAGAATATCATTTTTGATAATAAAAATGAATGAAAGTTAAATTTAAATACTGACAAATACAGGTTTAAAAATTCTTTTATTTTTCTAATTATCAAATTGTTCACTTATTTTGAAAACATGATGTCATTTGTTATTTACATTTCTTTTTAGATTGGCAGGAGTTGTTGTCCAACTTACGGGACATTACGATTCTTATTGCAGGAGAATTGACAATACTTGGGAACTCTGTAACGATATGAGTACTAAAGTCGTTCGATGCAATAGATTCGAGAAAATAGAACCATCAGCTGTTATAACCTGAATGTGTATCTCGGTTGGAAAATATTTTTTTAGCTCTCTTGTTTAAGACAGAAGATCGTAAAGAATTTGGAAATAAACAAACATTTGCACCTTTAATTGAGGAATTAAATTTTTTACAACAGGTTGGAATAACAATTGCTGTTAATGGAAAGTCTCATAAAATTTATTTTGTGCTAGGTTTACTATTAGGCGATAACTTAGGCTTTCATGCTATGTGTGGATTTGTTGAAAGTTTCCGAGCTAATTATACGTGTAGATTTTGCAAAATTCATCGTTCTATTTCTCAGACTACTTGTTTTGAAGATGAATCTATTTTCAGAACACGTGCATCGTATAATGTGGACTTAACTTTAGCAAACAGTTCACTCAGTGGAATCAAAGAGAAATGTGTCTTCAATGCAATCCCTTCATTTCATGTTATAGACAATGCTTATGTTGATATCATGCATGGTATTCTAGAAGGTATCGCTCATTATGATATGATTCCAATAACAAATCATTTTATTCAAATTGGTGATTTTACTTTATCAGGTCTCAATTATAGCTTGCAAATGTTTGATTATGGTCCTAGTGTACAAAACAAACCACCTTATATTGCAGACGATTTTGCAACAAACAACAAGTTTAAAATGACAGCCTCAGAAATGTTAATTTTTTGTAAACTTTTTGGAGTAATTATTGAACATAATGTGAAATCATATAATGACCCATTTTGGAAATTGTACTTATTGTTAAAAGAAATAATTGAAAATGTCTTTAGTAAATCAATATCACAGGAATCTGCTTCTGCATTCAAAATATTAGTTGAAGAACATCATAATCAGTATATGAAATGCACAAAACAACATTTGAAACCAAAACATCATAATCTCATTCACTATGCAAGAATCATGATGCAAAGTGGACCACTTGCTCCTTTATCTGTGATTAGGCTTGAAGGTTTTCATAAAGTTCTCAAAAAAATTTCGAATGTTGTCATGTCAAGGAAAAATATCGCTTTTTCAATTGTTGTTCGACATCAATTCTTCTTTTGTTATAGACTTATGGCTCAAGAAAGTATTCTTTCAAACATTCAAATAGGATCAGGGGATGTTCTTGATATTAGTGAAAATCATCATCTCAATGATTTTGTATTATCATTACCAAATAATATAAGTTATAATGCATGTTTTGTTGCTAAATGGATCGATTATAAAGGCACTCGATACCAACCTAGAATGGTATTGCTTTGTGGAATGGATGAAAGTTCTTGTCCTATTTTTGCGGAGATTCAGTTTATCATTATTCATGATAATAATCCACTTTTTATTTGTTCTTCTCTTATAAATATAGGACTGAATTGCAATATTGGTGGTTTCGAAGTAGAACAGAGTACAAAGTGGCTCTCAATTAAATATGAAGATTTAGTTGATCCTTTCCCTTTGTTTGTGTATACTATGGGAAATGGTGAACGATATATTATTTTACATCATTCCGTTTAATTTTATACTCTTCTACCCTGATCCTGAATGTTAACATTTTTTATGTATTGTGTAATAAATATTCACATTTTATTTTATTATTTTTATAGTTTTTATAGTTTATTGAAAAAAATATATTGTAACGATACCGTTACCAGCCTCGCGGGCCGAACAGCCGCCCGCAATTCTGAGGCTTGGCGCCAATGGCGCCCCTAAGCTCCCACACCCGTGTCGCGGCCCCACCGTGGGGCCGCCCCACCACGCACCGACTCGCGTGAGTGGGAGGCCGGCCGCCGGTATATAAGGCGCTCCGGCGAGCGTAGCATTACTAGTTCCCGATCCCGAGTCCTACCTAGTACAACTCCTGATCCGAAACCTATACCGCGTTACACCAGGCTACGGGCGACCCGTAGTTACGCCGGGTTACCCGGTTGCTGGGACGGCGCACCCTGATACCTAGCGTTACACCAGGTCACGGGCTACCCGTGGTTATGCCGGGTCTTCCCGGTTGCTGGGTCTGCGCATCCTACCCCGCGTTACACCAGGTCACGGGCTACCCGTGGTTATGCCGGGCTTCCCGGTTGCTGGGACGGCGCACTCTTAGTTCATAAGACCGTACCGCGCACCGTTCAACCTGGACGGCCATTCGTATATACCGCGACCGTTTCCACCGTAAGACCACTTTGGTCTCCATGTATCTTTCCGTATAAATACCGCGACCGGTTAGATTGTAATACCGCTTTGTACATATACCGCGACCCGCTCCATTGTAAGACCGTTGTACATATACCGTAACCAGTAAGACCGCTCCGGTCTCCGCGTCCTGATAGACTCTAGCACCGTTGTACATACCGCGACCTGTTTATATTGTAAGACCGCACTGTATATACCGCGACCTGTTCATATTGTAAGACCGCACTGTATATACCGCGCATTCTAACTGTAGAGTTAATTAGACATTAGGATTCCCGCCAGTGTCGCGCCGATTCCACCCTCACACACGGCCTTCAGACTACTAAGGAGCGTCAGTCCTTTTAAGGATAGAACGCCGAGAACGCCGACGCCCCGTCCTTTTAAGGATAAGGCAGTCAGGCAGTTGGAATTACGTTGAAGGCCACGCGACACCCCGTAGTGTGTAAGATCTGTACTGTACCACAAAGAATAATCATAGTTTATTTGCATGCGAACTCCGCGATTGCAGAACACGGCCGGCTTGAGCCACGCTCGCTTCCCGAGCTCCACGCGCACCAACCACGCGCGAAACTCTGTACGCACCGTTCCCGCATGTTGCTTCGCGCATAGCTTTCAGTGTTACATATCTTTTATAATAACCGCTTGAATAAACAGACTTGTTTAAACCGCTTATACCGAGGTAAAGTAAGTTGGAGTTTCCCCCTTCTCCCGAATCCTGGCACCGGCGAGCCTTGATCCGCGGCGTACGGGAAAGGTGAACCGTTACAATATATACATACAAATATGTACGTGTATATATATATATATATATATATATATTTAATTATAATCTAATTAAGTATAATACATATAATTAAATATAATATTTTATGATAAGCCTTATTTTATGTGAACCTATTATAACCATGTTTCTTAAAAAAGAAAATTAAACATATAATTTCTTTATACATATATATATAATTGTATTTTTTCATATATTTTTGCAACTTCCCTGAACTATAGCAAGAGCAAAATCCATTTGGTAGCTATTGCTAATTAATGTAGCTACCTTAGATATACTTTTAGCTACAGAGCACATTTTGGATATAGCATCAGTTTTATTGTCATAGCAAAAGTATTTGCAACAATAGTAAAAGTTGTGTCTCCCACATATAAACAGTGTGCACGCTACAACTAGTTGTTGCAATACATGTGATGGCTGCTAACGAAAATATGTACTGTAGCTAAACCTTGTGTATCAGGTAGTTAAATTCTTTCAACTAAATAAAATAGGTATCACAACTAAGATGTTCGCTGTCTATATATTACGACTGAAATTTAGTTATCACACGCAGTTTTTAGCTACGGCAGCTACTTTTTTTTCCGTGAAGTCGATCAGTTTGGCACGGGGCACTTTTAAACTCGAAATTGGTGATCGATGTGATCGACGTTATTGCAGTAAGGGTTAAGTAATTTTATGATGTACTATTTGTAATAAAATCCGCAATATAATTGTGCTATTTTATATATTATATATAATATTTATTTGGGGGGGGGGGGACATAATAGCGTAATTTTATAAAAATAAAATGCATTTTAATTTTCTCGAGAGAATCTATAATATTTCTATAAATGCAAGAATGATTTTATCAAACAAATACTATTTCAAATTACAAACTTTCACAAACTGAACTGCTTATATGTATTTGGCTAGTTAACTTGATTTCATATTTAGTTTTGATTTTTGATTTTTTAAAGGTTTTTATTTTTTAGAGTTATTTTTTAGAGGAAAATCATTTTTTAGTTTTTTATTTTTTATGAAAATTATTTTTCAAGGAAAAATTTTTTTTAAAGTTATTTTTTAAGGATAAATATTAAATCTTTTTGCGTACAAGTTGGGATTTTTATACTTGGCGTATTTTTTTTACCTTTATAAGGTTTTTTTGTGGGATCTCACTGCTTTTTGTAAAAATTTAAAATTTGAAATTTTTCCTGCAAAATATAAAGTACTACATTATGCAGTATTTACATGGATGTGATTTTTTTTAAATTTATTCAATAGAAAGGAAATTCTTTTTTAAAAGGAATTATATAAACAGTATATATTTACAAAGCTTAATTATAATATATAACATAAATGTAATTAATGCGTAATTAATATTTTTAGGTCATTTACAAATAGCTAAGCAATGAGTTGCATGTTTATGTTAAATAACAAAACAAATGTTGTGGGAATTTTATCAAAAATATTACATAGACAGTTGAGAGAATTGAAAGCGTCAGAGTTAGAGCCTGAAATAGAAATGTTAAGCATTAGTCAAAGAAGAGAAATATGGTAATAATTTTGTTTATAAATTATTAACTTTTTTTACATAATGGTTGAACTCATTTTTTTTTAAAGCAATGAGAAACGTGAACGTGGAAATTGATGGTTTATTCGGATAGAGCTGCCTTGTGCAATATAATGTTATCGGAGAGCATTAGAATATCTGTCATCGACAAAAAGTAGTTTAAATTTGAATCAAAATGAGGAGAAAGAATCGGTTAGTGATTCTAGATTACAGATTTTATTAGAGGGTCGTATAAAAGTTTATAATAATTTGGCAGCTGCGTTGATTAAAACAGAAGCCTACGATGTAGCTTTAGAAAATGTGAAACATGTTTCAAGATATCAACCACAAAATGTTAAGGTACTATTTAGGAAAGGTATCGCAAAAATCCTAATCTTTTTATTTACTATATTTAATCTTTTTTTTTAAATAAGTTACATATATTCTTGATTTATATTTTACATATGGAAAATTCAAATATGTATGTATATATATTGTGCGTATCGTAGGAACAATCCCTAAAAACTTACCTTTTTTAAAAAAAGGTAAAAAAAGGCGCCAAGTACATGCGCCACTTGTGAAAAACTGTATTTATATATATTTATAAAATAGTGTTATTTTAAATTATTAAAAATAAAAACTTATAAAAATATTTTAACCCCAAAAAATGGTACAAATATATTCTACAAAAATAATGATATCAACAACTTGCGCCAACTGAAAATAAAAATTAAACAAATATTTTAACCGAAAATAGTTGTAAATAGCTGTTTTAATTTCTTACAAAATCATAATATTAAAAAGTTGCGCTAACTAAATAAAAATTTATGCTATATATATAAAATTTATTTATTTCCAATATGAAAAGAAAAAATATATCCAAAAATACAAAACATAGAAAACAAAATAAAAAATTGATAAAAAAATTAAAACTTAGAAATTAATATAAAAAATTAAAAATCTATACAAAAATTAAAAATTAATACAAATAAAAAAAACAAAAAATTTTAATTAAAAAAACTTGGCGCTGCTAAACTAAACAATAAGCTAAAATTAATATTCTTTAATACATTTACATTGTAGTTATTGATGTAACTAAATTAAATATATTTCTATAAAATTAAATTTAGATCTAAATTAAATTTATTATCTGTTGGTTTTAATATATACTTAAAAAGTTAGCAGCGCCAAGTTTTTTTAATTAAAATTTTTTCTATTTTTTTTTATTTGTATTAATTTTTAATTTTTGCATAGATTTTTAATTTTTTATATTAATTTCTAAGTTTTAATTTTTCTATCAACTTTTTATTTTGTTTTCTGTGTTTTGTATTTTTGGATATATTTTTTCTTTTCATATTAGAAATAAATAAATTTTATATATATAGCATAAATTTTTATTTAGTTAGCGCAACTTTTTAATATTATTATTTTGTAAGAAATTAAAACAGCTATTTTGTAAAAGTGTTTTCGGTTAAAATATTTGTTTAATTTTTATTTTCATTTGGCGCAAGTTGTTGATATCATTATTTTTGTAGGATTAGATAAAACGGGCAAATCAGATTCAACGCATTGGCTCTCATTTGCATTTTATCTTATTTATTTGAATAATTATTTTAACTTATTTATTACTTATTTGTGCATATGTTTATTTGTTGTAGAAAGACGTAGAGGTTTAGGCCGTGGAAAATCGCGTGCCCACTGGTATCAACGGGTAAGGCTTTGTGCACAATAGATTAGGAACAGGAAGATTAAAATATTAGGAATAGCAATAAGAAATTATATAAAAATATTATATAGGAATTATATAGAAATAGGAATTATTTTATTTCAAATAAGAGAACGGAATGGATTAATTATTCCTAATTTTTAATTCATACATTCCGTTCCCTTATTTGAAGTAAAATAATTCCTATTTCTATATAATTCTTATATAATATTTCTGTATAATTCTTTATTCCTATTCCTAATATTTTCTCTATTGTGCGCAGGGCCTAAGAATTACAGGCGGTCAGGGCAGTGGAGGCGGCCAGGGCGGTAGAGGCGGCCAGGGCCAAGCTTGGAGAGGCGGCCGGGGCGGTAGAGGCCACCAAAATCACCAAATTATTAATTATTACTTCTTTTAATATAAATTTTATATTTTTAATTTTTATAAAATAAAAAAATGGTGATTTAAAAATATATTTAATTTTATGAATTTTTTAAAATCCATATCCAACTTGTAACAATGCACCCCCCATTGTGACGCATTATTACCCGGCAGTAGACCGCCGGAAGTCTGCCGCCCGGCGAACATCGGCCGGGCAGGGGCAGAGGCGCCGAACGCCCATTTTTAAACATTAAAGACACCGTTGCGATAAACAACCGTACGGCCGTTATACGGCCGCCGAGATTCGGAAAGCCGAATACCGCCGAGCGCTGCCGTGAACGCCCGAGCGACACCCGCCGAAACGCCGCGCCGTTTCGCCCAGGGGAGGTGACGTATTACCGAATTACCTGCCGAAAAACAATACGTCATTATCCCCACCCGGGGGCGAACGACGCGGGTACCGTTAATCGCTCGGGTATATAACGGCAGCCTTTTTAGATCCAGGCACCAGATTTACCAGAATCGTACCAGAAACCGAATCCGCTCGAGCTGTACGCTCGAGACTTTCCTGATCCGATCCTAATAAATCGCAAACACGACGGAACGTGAGGTTGACGAGTTCGCAGCCTCCGCCGAGCATTCTCGGCTTCCGAACCGTTTTACGATCCTTAGCAATCCGAGATCGCTTCTCTCGAGAGTTCTCGAGAAACGATCTACCTTCCGACCGATCCGACCAGACGAGCCGTGGGCTGGCGAGTTCGCCACCCCGTTGAGTTTTCTCAACACCGTTGGTCAATCCGTACTCCGCGTGCGAGCAAGGGACAGCGAGTTCGCTGCCCGTTCGAGATTTCTCGATATCGCACGCATCCCATAACATCTGGGAATACGCGATATTAATAGTACCGCATACGTATAAGAAATCGTCTCGGCGATTTAAACCGATTCACACGTTTTTGTGAACCACGCGCGCCGTCACAACAAACCGACCACGCGCCCCGCACCGCCTATCTGGCGTGTTTATATTCGCGTCGCGTATATTACAGCGAATCTCATTGTAAAGATCGCGCCATTCATAACAACCGCGCCCCGTCAATAACGCATTACTATCCGCCGCACCCCCGCTCCGCGGGGCCATTCTGTATTATTATTCCGCACCGATAGAGGCCTAATAAATTAATAGTTCTTTATAAATTTATTTACATCGTGTGTCTCAAATACTTTCTACGAGCCCTGATCACGACCGAGCGAATCCGCGAGCTCCTAAAAAGTACACCCGTTACAAAGTTTCTTTTTTAAGGATGTACTAACTACACAATCCCAAAAGTTACTTCAATTTAAAATTGATGAAAAATTGATTTATTTTTAATTTTTATCATCCGCGTATCTTGTCCGTAAAAGATATCACACCTATAAAGTAGATATGTAAAATATATATGTTTATAAAAGACATGAATAAAATGTGGTACAATAGGGTTCCAGGCGAAGATCCACGTAATAAAAAAATCTAACGCGCCATTAGTGGAACCTCATGGGTGGTGTGGAAATCCATTCACTGTTCTCATATTATTGTAATATTTATAATCTTACACAAACACATATTTGTGTAAATAATTAATGAAGTAATTATTAAAGTAATATAAAGTAATTAAGAAATCGCATATGTCCTTACATGTAAATATATTACTTTTACTATATCATAATAAAACTTAATATAGCATAACGAAAAAATGTTATATATATATATACAGGGTGTCCCATAATTCGCGGATCACCCGCCATGTGCAGGTAGATCACATGAAACCGAGAAGAAAAGTCCTTTACCATTTTGCGATTTTCGTAATAATTATTTAGAAATTAATTTAAAAAGATGGGCCAATCCATGCCTGACACAAGCGCGCGGCGAGAAGAGACTTCCTACTCTGGCGTTGCTCGGTGCGTGGCTTCAGCGTTCGCTCGTACGTAGCCGTATACAGCGCCCCTCCCACCGCTTCGCCGCGCACCGAGCAACGCCTGAGTAGGAAGTCTCTTCTCGCCGCGCGCTTGTGTAAGGCATGGATTGGCCCATCTTTTTAAATTAATTTCTTAATAATTATTACGAAAATCGCAAAATGGTAAAGGACTTTTCTTCTCGGTTTCATGTGCTCTACCTGCACATGGCGGGTGATCCGCGAATTATGGGACACCCTGTATATATATATACAGGGTGCGGCATTTATAGTGACGCGGGCATATTTTTCGGGAACGAAGTGAGATATCAAAAAATGTTTCAGACAAAAGTTGCATGGTTTCGAGGGGGCCACATAATAAAAATATGGATTTGACCTTAAGTGGTCTTTTCAAGGTGAGGTCAATGTGATCAATGTTTTCTTAAATGGAACTCCCCATTTTTTATTACATATTCTTATAGCTTATCCCGAGAGCTTTCCGAAACACTATAATAAAGTATTTTTTCATTAAGTACGTTTTGAGTTATTTTATATTTTATTCTGACATATTTTGATATAAAAAATAAAATATCTCATAAAATATTCAGTTTTTGATAATCTTACCGTAATACTTTTATGTACAGAATAATAAGACAAATCAATTAGTGTAAAAAAATAATTGTTTTTAAGAAAAAGTATGTAATTATTTACAATATATTTTTTTAAACAATTATTTGTTTTTTTCTTTACACTAATTGATTTGTCTCATTATTCTGTACATAAAAGTATTACGGTAAGATTATCAAAAACTGAATATTTTACGAGATATTTTATTTTTTATATCAAAATATGTCAGAATAAAATATAAAATAACTCAAAAAGTACTTAATGAAAAAATACTTTATTATAGTGTTTCGGAAAGCTCTCGGGATAAGCTATGAGAATATGTAATAAAAAATGGGGAGTTCCATTTAAGAAAACATCGATCACATTGACCTCACCTTGAAAAGATCACTTAAGGTCAAATCCATATTTTTATTATGTGGCCCCCTCGAAACCATGCAACTTTTGTCTGAAACATTTTTTGATATCTCACTTCGTTTCCGTAAAATATGCCTGCGTCACTATAAATGCCGCACCCTGTATATATATATATATATATATATATATATATATATATATATATATATATACAGGGTGTCCCATAATTCGCGGATCACCCGCCATGTGCAGGTAAAGCACATGAAACCGAGAAGAAAAGTCCTTTACCATTTTGCGATTTTCGTAATAATTATTAAGAAATTAATTTAAAAAGATGGGCCAATCCATGCCTTACACAAGCGCGCGGCGAGAAGAGACTTCCTACTCAGGCATTGCTCGGTGCGCGGCGAAGCGGTGGGAGGGGCGCTGTATACGGCTATGTACGAGCGAACGCTAAAGCCACGCATCTCGAACTATTCTCTCTCTCTCTCTCTCTCTTTCTTTCTCTTTCTCGCGCGCGCGACATAGGAAGCAGAGTTGGGCAAAAATGTTATCTAATTAACAATCACAAATTTCAATTACAATGTAATTCTTAATGCAATTAATAATTACATTTTATAATCGTTAATTATTGCAAACAATTACATTGTTAATTATTGCAAACAATGTGCAAATAAACCACCTTGCGGTAGATAACACAGTGCATTTTTTTTAAAGTGGTATCCCCAATAGGTCTAATCCACTCTCATATTTTAATGTAAAAATTGTTCGAAGTGCCTTCCTCGTTCTCGTAAACAGAGTTCGGCTCTTCGAGTAATATTGCGCGTCGCGCGATACGCCATTTCCGGCGTGATGGTATTAAAAGCTGCGAGAATTGCTTCTCGTACTTCAGCTTCTGTACCATCACGCCTGTGTTCGATTAAATTTTTTATGTGACCCCATACAAAATAATCTAAAACATTAAAGTCTGGCGATCGCGCCGGCCAAATGATTGGGCCACCTCGACCCATCCATCTGTCCGGATAATGCGCGTTTAAATATTCGCGAACCCGGCGAAATGCGCAGGAGCCCCGTCATGTTGGAAGATAATTATAGATTTGCAATAATTAACGATTATAAAATGTAATTATTAATTGCATTGAGAATTACATTGTAATTGAAATTTGTGATTGTTAATTAGATTACATTTTTGCCCAACTCTGCTTCCTATGTCGCGCGCCCGAGAAAGAGAAAGAAAGAGAGAGAGAGAGAGAGAGAGAGAGAATAGTTTGAGATGCGTGGCTTTAGCGTTCGCTCGTACGTAGCCGTATACAGAGCCCCTCCCACCGCTTCGCCGCGCACCGAGCAATGCCTGAGTAGGAAGTCTCTTCTCGCCGCGCGCTTGTGTAAGGCATGGATTGGCCCATCTTTTTAAATTAATTTCTTAATAATTATTACGAAAATCGCAAAATGGTAAAGGACTTTTCTTCTCGGTTTCATGTGCTCTACCTGCACATGGCGGGTGATCCGCGAATTATGGGACACCCTGTATATATATATATATATATATATATATATATATATATATATGTATATACACATATATGCATAATAAAAAGTTCACGAGTCAGAAAAACATTTAACGCTATCGTATGTAATAAGCCAAGCAATCAACGTCGCCTTCGGCTGCGTTCCAATATTCACTGCCAGTACTGAAAATCTATAGTCCACGTCACGTGCACTATAGATTTTCAGTACTGGCAGTGAATATCGGAACGCAACCATCGTTGCCAGCTCGGTAGAAAGTGAGAAGAAGACGGAAAACATATGTTTGTTCTTCTCTACTCTCCGAAGCTAGCCGAAGCACAGAGCGCACATGTACGCGGTTCGCGCTTGTGTGCGTTATCCCCTCCATCGCTGAGCCGTGAGCCGCGGGACCTGTTTCTGGCTACACTCCGCTGCAAACGCGCCTTGAGGGACAAACTCGCTTTGCGTGTGTGCGTGCGAGCATACGTACGTGAGTCTGAAAGTTGGAAAAAATAAATGTCACAATTCTGGTATTTCGCTCGATACGATCATCAGTTCTCAGGATTGACTGCACCAATTTTATTCAAACTGGTCGCAATCGAAAGCTTGCATCCACATTGTATCAGAAAAGTGCCGTTAGATTTTTGATTAACGGCTTGGTTCCTGAGGAATTTTAATCGAAAGTTTATTAGACGTAAAACTCCGGATAAGCTACTTGGTAGCGTCGCGGCCCCTGTACATAGGCAACATAGGCAAACCGTTGACAAGCCGAAACGTCTTTTTTATATACTTGGCGTCGCGACGCTACCGCGTCGCTTGATACTATCCCTTCTTCGTACACATTCTTGCTTTTATGATTTGCCGAAAGATGTTAGAACATTATTACATACACCACGAAATTGTATTGCTGTGTCTATTGTGGAACCAGGCGAATATATTCATTTCGATCTTGAATCAAGTATTATTCGATGCCTTATGTGTGTTTCATCTTTATCTATCGTTGATCAATTGGAAATAGATTTTAATACAGATGGATGTGTTTTAGATAAATCAGGTTCCATTCATATTTGGCCAATTCAATATAGGATTGCAAATATCTAGCATACAAAACCGATAGTAGCAGGAATCTATAAGGGTATGCAGAAGCCATATGATCCTAATAAATTCTTTGAGAAATTTATTGCAGATATTGATAGAATAATGTCCAACGGTGGAATAAATCTTCATGGCAATAAAGTGCCCATACGCGTAAGATGCTTCATAGCTGATGAACCAGCTCATGCATTTATCCTGAATCATCGTGGCCATACATCTAGTCAGCCTTGTTCCAAATGCAAAGTTTCTGGTACACGTAGCGAAGCCTGTTATGTCTTCAATGATGTTAATCATCCTCTTCGAACCGATGAGGAATATATAAGGTGTGTGGATGGGGATCATCATAAAGAAGATAAGAGTCCATTGCCGATGGTTCCGATAAGTATGGTTTCACAAGTGTCACTTGAATATATGCACCTTGTATGTCTGGGTGTAATGAAAAAACTTATCCGCATGGGTATATGGGAAATATTCACGATTGTCAAAATTGTCTGGCCGATCCATTTCTATTATAATGTGCGAGACTAAACACTCTTAAAGAATATTGCCCCTTGGATTTTTCAAGACAGTCTAGATCCCTCGATGCATGCTCTAAATATAAAACCACAGAGTTCCGTCAGTTTTTACTCTATACAGGTATAGTTGCAACATATGGTATTTTAGACGATCAATTATACAAGCACTTTTTATTCTTACACGTAGCTATAAGAATTTTGGTTTCAAATTCACCATCAAAATTGCAACTACGGTTTGCAGAGCTTGCGCTGCAAAAATTTGTTCAACGAAGTAAAAATCTTTACGGTTCAACTTTTAATAGTTATAATGTACATGAACTTCTTCATCTCACTAACGATGTGAGACATCTTGAATTAATTGAAATTAGATTCTTTTTCTGCTTTTCCATACGAAAATAACATGACAATTTTTAGAAAATATTGTAGAAAGCCAAGATTACCTCTCCAGCAATTCTTCAATAGAATGGCAGAGATAGGAATTCACGGAACGAACCAGAATCGTGACAATTATTCTTCTATTCACGTATATCTCTCTCTCTCTCTCTCTCTCTCTCTCTCTCTCTCTCTGTGCAGCATGTAAGTAACAATTATTTTCGGTATCGTAAGATCATATTTGATGGAATATCATTAAGTGTAGATATGCGTGATAATTGCTGTCTCTTACATGATGGATCGGTTTGCATTGTCTTTGAAATTGTTAAGAACAATAATTTGTATCTTTTGGAAGTTAAAAAATTTTTGCAAATTAATGATTTATATGATATTGGCATTTTGTCTTCTGTTTTCCAAGTGTATAAATGTTCCATATTGAGCAACGAGGTTTTCCGTATTCATCTACAAAAAGTCCGTGCCAAATGTTACAGAATGCCTCTTTGGAATCCGACATATGATAACGACAGTGATGAAGAAAATCATTCTTAAGCATCTCAATACATAGTTGCTGCTATTATACATAACGAGAAATTATACTATACTATATATTGCTACGTTCTTATATATAACTGTGTAAAAATTTAAAGTCTTTTGGTTTTTATATTTATAAGAATTCGAGCATGATATATTATTCTTTTTCTTTTCTACACATCTTCTATGTTTTACAATTATTACTTTGTATTTTATCTTCTGTCTCAGTTTTCCTTGCATTCCACTCTTCGGAACAGCCTACATATACAGGGTGGACCAGTAACTCTTGCCACCTCGAATATCTTCGAGCCTAGAAAAGTTACGAAAAATTTTTTCCTACAAAAGTTTTGTAGTTTTAAAGGGGCCATCGAGTGGTAGTAACACAGTTCGTCGGGGTGGCGGTGCTTCGGAGATCTCAAGGTTAACTCCACTTTTTCAAATGGGACGACTAATTTTTTTTTTGCGTAATTCGATAGAGGAGCTCAAAAAATATTAATTTAATTATTTTTTTATAAATTTTTTATGTTTAATATTAATCGAGAGTGGCACCCGTTTGACCACGTTAATAATGACCACGGTCCCAATTGACCACGTTGAGATTGACCACGTTGCGATTGACCACGTTGATATTGACCACGGTCCCGATTGACCACTGTCCTGATTGACCACAGTCCCGATTGACCACGTTGATATTTACCACGGTTCCGATTGACCACGGTCCCGATTGACCACGGTTCAAATTGACCACGGACCCGATTGACCACGTTGATATTGACCACGTTAATATTGACCACGTTAATATTGACCACGTTAATATTGACCACGTTAATATTGACCACGTTAATATTGACCACGGTCCCGATTGACCACGTTGATATTGACCACGGTCCCGATTGACCACGTTGAGATTGACTACGTTGATATTGACCACGGTCCCGATTGACCACGTTGATATTGACCACGGTCCCGAGTGACCACGTTGATATTGACCACGTTAATATTGACCACGGTCCCGATTAATCACGTTTATATTGATAACGGTCCCGATTGAAAAACCATGTAACACACACACACACACATACACACACACGAATGCGGGGGGGGGGTGCAAGGGGGGCCTTCGGCCCCCCTCCCGCACCCCCTCCGCCAGTCAGGCACAATGGACCTCGCTTTACAACTTGCAAAGTACATGCCCTAGTAACGACATGTATTGATCCGTGGTCAATCGGGACCGTGGTCAATATTAACGTGGTCAATATTAACGTGGTCAATATCAACGTGGTCAATCGGGACCGTGGTCAATATCAACGTGGTCAATCGGGACCGTGGTCAATCTCAACGTGGTCAATCGGGACCGTGGTCAATATCAACCTGGTCAATCGGGACCGTGGTCAATATCAACGTGGTCAATCGGGACCGTGGTCAATATCAACGTGGTCAATCGGGTCCGTGGTCAATTTGAACCGTGGTCAATCGGGACCGTGGTCAATCGGAACCGTGGTAAATATCAACGTGGTCAATCGGGACCGTGGTCAATATCAACGTGGTCAATCGCAACGTGGTCAATCGCAATGTGGTCAATCTCAACGTGGTCAATCGGGACCGTGGTCAATATCAACGTGGTCAAACGGAACTCCCATTAATCGACAGTCTTGTAATTTACCTTCCTAACGTTTTTTGAGCTCCTCTATCGAATTACGCAAAAAAAAAATAGTCGTCCCATTTGAAAAAGTGGAGTTGACCTTGAGATCTCCGAAGCGCCGCCACCCCGACGAACTGTGTTACCACCACTCGATGGCCCCTTTGAAAGTATAAAACTTTTGTAGAAAAAAATTTTTCGTAACTGTTCTAGACTCGAAGATATTCGAGGTGGCAAGAATTACTGGTCCACCCTATATATTTGCTATCGCATGTTAATTGGTAATCTTCATTATATTATATTTATATTGTATTTCTCTTTTATTTTTGTGTGTGACAGCTTTGTCTTTCTTTCTGTGTTTTTGATTTTTTCGATAGGTGAATTATATTGCGCGCATTTATATTTAAAATGATAATCTTTTCATAATAGATAGATAGAAAAATGCTTCTATTGCTATTTTTACAACTTCATATTCAACTATAAAAATGGGTGATAATATTAGCTAGCAAAGAATGTAAGGCATAATAAGATAAGAGTCGTGTAATATCGTTGCGTAATGTCATTGAATAACATGATGAATGAAATAGAATATCTGTCTCTCAAGAAATATCATATAAACATATAAATATCATAGAAAATATAATTTTCCTCTCATTTTGTGTGCGAAACATTTCATTAATATACACATTTAATTAATGAGCTTCTAAATTTTTATATAAATAAATTTACAATGTTGCGCAGTCTTAAAAATGTTAGGGTCCAAGCTTATAAAAAAAAGAAGAAAAAGAATATATAAATAAATTTACAAAAAGTGTTTGGTTTCACATTACATTTAACTATATCTGTTTTATATGAGCTATATTTTTTTGCTAATTTGTATTTGCTTTACCTATATTTTATTAATATCTATCTGCTATACATATATATATACACACACATGATGTAATATTATTACATAATGTACACACACACATACTTTTCTAATATTCATTCTTTTGTTTATAGGAAAATGTCGGAACGGCCGAAGCGCATTGAACTGAAACAATTGCGCTACCAGACGACATCATCATCGGACGAGGCTCCAAAGCGTAGAAGAACACTGGAGAACAACGCGAATGAAAATATCGACCAGGACATCGGCGAGCTGAGGACACTTTTAGAAGAACAAGATTCTTCGATGGATGAACCAAATAATTCAAATAACCTTTACAACATTTATACGCCAAAAACAAACACGCATACACAAAACATCCCATTACATATACATGTTCCATCATACTTATCTCCTTAAAAATAGTTTTTCACAATCATGCACACATACATATCCCACACATTTTCCCACATCCAATCATACAGTGATTAATAACATTGCGCACTCAAGTAATACAGGTATTAAATTTCAGGAAAAGTATGACACTACATCAGACATCGGAGATTCTTATCAGCTACCAGATAAACGAAGAAGAGAATCTGAAGCCACCTGTACTGAGAGATCCTTCGATGAATCGAATAATCCGTAAGTTTATATAAATGTGCGTGCGTGCGTGCGTGCGTGTATTGCATAACCCATAAAACCTAATAACCCAATGAATTGATGAATAACAGTAATAACAGTATGAACCGTCGGCATTTGCGTTATCTCTCGTAATTACATTAGTCAGGTTTTATTACACCTTTCATAAAAAGATTGCCGTGCGGCGAGAATGTGACGATTTCGAGACGAGTGCGGGACGCGACGAAAGACTATATATTCAGCGAGACTCACGCAAGACTTGCGCGAGACCTAACAATACTTGTTATAAACTTGGATAAATATAATCATCTAACATCGCATTACTGGAAATATTTTTTATCCTATCATTGTATGTTGTAGCATTTTCTCTTCAGTATTTTTCAAATAATTGCAGTAAAGCGCAAATATATTTTATTATTTTCATCATAATATATTAATACGCTCTTTTCTTTTCTCTTCTGTTTCGAATTTAGTTTGTGCTGATAAAAGAGCGCGATCATTAATCGATGATTTAGAATGGCTTGGCGAAACAGATTATGTTGTTATATCTGTGATGGCGCTTTTCTACCGGCACAAATGAGTCGAATAGATGGGGATGAAAATGCTGCTCGCCGCGAAATCGCTATTGTTATACGTGATTCTTTTAACAGATCAGTTCTTGAAATAACAGATCGAACAAGGCTCTGCATCAATTGTAATCGACTCGTTCTTGATGAGATACGCATAATAGAACACGATCCCACTTGCCTTCGACTTAATGTTTTGACACAAACTGCCAATCGTACCTGCATAATATGCAATGTTGAAGAAGATGTTCACAAGGTTTCTGCCGATTGTCGAGTAAATGTTTTTATTTTGTGCAATATTTATATTCCTGAGAATGTCAGATCATGTCAACATCATCTTGACGATAGAAGTTTTTTCCTGGAGCCATTATTATGTGGTTTACGATTTATAAACAGACCGTATATTCTTAAAGGTTCACAACTTGCGATTCTTCTGCAAAGACTTCGCAATGTCGCTGTGATAAGCGCAGATTCGTTGATGAAAATAGTCTCACAGATTCTGAATTTTCATCATTCTCTCCCGTGACAAAAGAGCAATTTTTAGAACTCTTTAACTATTGTGATAGAGTAGTTTGCAATGGGGGTCACAGGTACGTATCGAAAAAGGATCTCTTGGTGTTTTTATGTAAGCTACGACAGGGTTTATCTAATGACTTTTTGCAAGTTATTTTCGAGTATTCAAGTAGATAAGCAACAAGTATGGCAATTTCTACTGTTCGCCAGTCTCTAATGCAACGATTTGTTCCGGAAAACATTGGTCTTAATTCAATTACTAGAGAAAAATTATATTGCAAGACACGTACCTGAATTCGTTAATGAATTGTACAATGCTAATCCAAACATTTCTCGTGTAATTGCTGCGATCGATGGAACTTATAGTTATATACCCAAAAGTAGTAATTTTCGCACATTACGTCAGTCTTTTTCGGTTCATAAGAGTCGTCATTTACTGAAACCCGTACTTATAGTAGCACTTGATGGATTTATTCTCGATATTCAAGGTCCTTATTTTTCCGATTCTCGGAATAATGATGCGGCGATTTTGGAGAATGAATTCGAGAGAGATGCAGAAAGAATGAGAGAATGGTTCCGCGATGGAGACATTCTAATTGTAGATCGAGGATATCGTGATGCTACAGAGCTCTTGGCTCGGCTGGGTATTATATGGAAAATGCCAGCACTCCTTCAACAAGGGAGAAATCAACTCACTACAGAAGAAGCCAATGATTCACGATTAGTTACCAAGACGAGATGGATTGTTGAAGCTCGAAATGGTCATATCAAATCGATATTCAAATTCTTTCAACAGATTATACCAATACCTCACCTTCTGAATCTCGATGATTTCTATCGTATTGCTGGTGCAATTATCAATAGGTATTGTCCAGTTATTGAGATGCAAGGAGCCAATGCAGAATTGGCTCGTCAGATGCTTGAGAGAGCTAAAACACCAAATATTGTTCAGGCACTAGTCGAGGTTGATAATCTGCACACACATAATGCTCAAAGATGGGTACGATTAGATGTACAACAAATTCTTGATTTCCCAATTTTAGATTTAGAGTATTTAAAAGATCTCACTGTCGGTATTTATCAAATCAACTTAGCACCATCGTATGTGCAGGATAAATTGCAAAGAGAGGGTCAAGAAGAATTTCATGTCGAAATGATGAGAAACGTACAAAGGCTACCTCAAACTGGTCTCATGAGAGTAAGAATTTTCTCAAGATTTCGGAATGCAACTAAATATCAATTGTGGATTGCGTACCGACCCAATAATGATCAGGAACCAGCGGATGTTGTGGATGAGCTCGTACAGGGTTATTATTGTACGTGTAAGTCAGGTGCACGAACGCTAGGCACGTGTGCACACATAGCTAGTGTACTGTTCAATGTCATTCATGATGCCGCGAACAGATTGCCTCCTGAATAAAATCGTATTATTTAATACGATTCGTATTTTTTTTTTTCAAGTAATAGACATATTTTTCATGAATTGAGGTCAAAATCGGTCCTTTTCAGGGCCATAATGATGTGCAAAATCAGATCGCGCAACTTCCTTGCAGTGCACATTGGGTAACGCAAATGCCGATGGTTCATACTCTTATTACTGTTATTCATCAATTCATTGGGTTATTAGGTTTTATAGGTTATGCAAAACACACACACACACACACACACACACACACACACACACACACCCACACCCACACCCACACCCACACCCACACCCTCACCCACACCCACACCCACACCCACACCCACACAATCATTATTCTGAAAGCTGAATGGGTGAAATCATCTGTGATCGCGTGATAAAATATCCATTTTGAGGTCTCCTGGAGTTAAAATACTGCTTTGAAGAGAGTTGTTGCCATGAGAACTTTTGATCAGGATGACATGAACAATATTTTCCTAAAGTTTCAGACAAATTCGCCGAGAACCCATTTCCATAGGTTTTGTGCGGAGTTTTTTGCATTGTCCCGTATAAGATGTTTGGGTATCTTGGCATACGTTTGACAAAAATAGAAACAGTCGACGCTCGAGTGTCGACCCATTGCAAAGTACTCTCTTATCGTATCTTGCTTATCGCATGCCACGTCGTCAAATATAAAAATGGAATTCGGAAGCGCCTCGCTCGGTGGAAAAACGTCACTATTATTAGAGAATGTAAAATAACCAATTTCATCGATCGATAATAGCAAATTTTCCAAGTATCGATATTTCGGTTGTTGATGTGATTTCGATTATACGTACACATTCTCGAAATGTACACCGTGTGGACTTCCTATCAAACTTATCAACACGTTAGTCTTACCGCAATTCGAAGGACCGCAAATGATACCGCGTATAGTAGTCGGCAGCATAATTCCATGCTTGCGTATTTCTTTCTCGGACATTACTCGTGTTTTATCGTCAAAATTTATCACTTTGATTATCGTCGCTTGTCGCGCGAACCGCATGTTTGCTCTCGCGAATCTCAAATCAGATTTTGGAAAATGAGTCATCGGGGCCCTATTTATAGAGGCGCACCGAATCGAAACCGCTCAGTCTCAAAAATGTTTCTTCTTCTATCGGTTGACAGCGATATTCTCGAGCTTACCACCGAGCAGTTACAGATTATCCCCAAGATTGTTTTACTGTGAGACTTTGGTAGCTACGTGGAACAATTGTGGGACAAGCTTCCCGAACATATAAAAGCTGACTCAGAGGTTCAACAGTATCGTCGATGCACGCGACATTATAATTTGCCGTGCCAACAAACACATTTCGACGGTCCAACACCGTTAATAAAAGATTGTGGCAAATGCCAGCAAAAATTATAAGAGGTGGTGGTTTGTTAAATCGTGCTATAAACGCACTTCCTATCGAATTACATATTCCAGGCTATCAGTTTTGCGGACTGGGAACTCATTTAGAAACGCGATTGGCTAGAGGCGATCGAGGTATCAATCCATTGGATGCCGCGTGTCGCAAGCACGACATAGCTTATTCTGGAAGCAACGATCTCGGTCAACGACACGTTGCGGATAATATACTCGCCACGAAAGCGCGAACACGTATTACCGCTAGAGATTCGACTATTGGTGAGAAAGCAGCCGCTACAGCTGTTTGGGCGGCTATGAAAGCAAAGACAAAATTCGGTATGGGGATGAAAACAAAAAAATCATCGATGAAGAAAAAGACTGTGAAAAAACGAATACTTCCTATAGCGAAGCGCGGTGGTATCTTACCAATTTTACCATTATTGGGAGTTCTCGGTTCGTTGGCTGGCGGAGCAGCGGGAATCGCGAAGACGGTGAACGATAGCAAGGCGGCGCAACGTCAGCTCGAAGAAATGCAACGTCATAATCGCGTCATGGAAGGTCACGAACTTTATCTCGCTCCATACAAGCGTGGACGAGGGTTCTCAACAGCGACTAAGAAAAAAAACCAAACGTCAAAATAACGATAAAAATGCCTGCCGGTGTAACAACAAATGTACAATTGGAACAACTTGCAAGACGTATGCGTATACAAATTTTTAGAGGCGTTTTCATGCGCAATAATTTACCGATAAACGGTGTACGGCGAAATGAGAGCGGTATCGTCAATTTGGATGACGTCGATGGTTCCGGTACTCATTGGGTTGCGTATGCAAAGAGGGGAGATCGTGTAGTATATTTCGATAGTTTTGGAAATCTTCGACCGCCCAAGGAATTAGTGCGATATTTTGGACAGAATGTTGCAAATATAGAATACAATCACACGGCCTATCATAATTAAAATCAGAGTATTTGTGGACAATTGTGTCTTTGATTTCTTCAAACGGTCGATGATCGAAGTATTGTATTTAGGCCGGTTCTAACGCAGATCCTCTGAGGGAGGGGGAGGGGCGAGGGGAAACCGGCGCGGGGGAATCGCGTCCTAACCGGTTGGCGAGGGGTCCGCGGAGAGGGGGGAAGGGGACCGCGTCCTAACCGATCGGCGAGGGGTCCGCGGAGAGAGGGGGGAGGGGGACCGCGTCCTAACCGATAGGCGAGGGACCCGCGGGGAAGAGGGAACGCGAAGGTACGATGTCGCGAGGAGGCGTGGGAGAAGGATAGCGCGAGGCGTCCGCAATGTGTAAGAGAAGGATAGCGCTAATGATATTCTATGGGCGTGGGAGAAAGATAGCGCGAGGCGTCCATATGAGCGTAAGACAAGGATAGCGTTTGCATGCACGTTGGAGAGAGATGGCGCGAGGCATGCACTTGGGAGACAGATAGTGCGAAGCATGCACTTGGGAGAGAGAGAGATAGCGCGAAGCATGCACGTGGATGATACGGCGTTCGCAAGGCGGTGTGAGAGAGATAGCGCGAGGCATGCACGCGTGTAGGAGAAGGATAGCGTCCGCATTGGCGTGGGAAAAGGATGACGTTCGCGGGAGAAGAGAGAGAGAGAGAGATAATGCGAGGCATGCACGCGTGTGGGAAAAGGAAAGAAGGAGGCGCAGAAATAATTAACACTTTAATTTTAATAATAATAATAATAAAAATATTTATTTAAAAAATTGTATATAATATAATTGTGTGTGTGTGTTTAAAAAATAATAATAACAAAAATAACAATAATAATAATAATAATAATAATAATAATAATTCAAAGGTGACCATCTGAAACATAAAAATACATATCTTGTTAGTATATTAATTTAATTTTTATAAATCTAATATAAATTTAAAAAAAAAGATACTTACATTATCC